>UZAN01048488.1:0-14763 GCA_900618425.1 Echinostoma caproni | reverse complement strand
AAGTCAGAATGCTTGAAAAGGTATGTATGAACACTTAGGTTGTGTACTCTGTGTTGAACATAGAGGTTCTTTTTCTTTGTCTCCCTCCAAGTAGGCCCCATCCCTCTCCATCTTGTGTTTTATCACTTGATTTGTGTACATTGTGAGCTTGGCAGCGATCAGTGAAGCGAGCTTCACTGTATCTCGCTGTACGATGCTGGGGATTACAAAGCGGAGGCAGTTCGTACGATTTGGCCTTGATAGCAAGTGTTTTACGGAATAAATAGAGGGTTTTCCGAATAGGTATGTAGGTAGATAGTTCGCGGTATCGCGTTCGTCAGGGTGACCCACGTCAGTGAAGGGGTTTTTCTGAGAAAACTCTTACGGAGCCTTCGACCTAGAGTTGTGATATATATATATATATATATATATATTTGTGGTCACTTGTGTTTCATTGTTTTTCAGTTACCTGATGGAGACTAGAGGGAATAATACCCTGGCCCGCAAATGATGAATTGAGTTTAAATGGAAGAGCGGTTTTGCCACCTAAAGGAAAAAAATTCACAGTTAACTCATAGGTATGTGTGAACAGCAGATCGATAAAGTCTCAGGTCATGCGCAGTGAGTTACAAAAGCTCGAGGTTCGGCGTTCTGTGAGGGGTTGGTCGGTGCAATCTCCATCGAAGTTTAGTCAGTTGGACATGGAAACCGAAAACCAAAGCTACCAAGCTGGTTCTGTCGCTAATCATATGTTACATTCCCACTCAGGAAGAATAGCGCTATCTACATGACCCAGTTTGTCTATCAAGGTTTTCACTCCATGTCAATTCTCAGTTTGACCACTGTTGACTTATTCCCCAGTATCTGCCACGTCAAACGCTGCACTTTGAGGAAGCCTATCAGTTGACATAGCTCATACACGCCCCAACCAACGTAATTTATGTAGGTCGAGAATTTGCTTTAGCGGGCTGTTATGTAGTGGGGGTCCTGTTAGAATATGAAGTGGTAGTAATAGCATTTTCTGATGCACTGCACCGAACTGATAAACAACCAAGGGGTTTAGGATTCTGTCCGTGTTCGTTCACTTCACAGGACGCTTTTGGGAACGTGGGACTAAATATTTTATGGTAAAAACGAACCGTTCGTTGTCCACAAGGAATTGGCCCAGCGCTTCATTGAGGATGTAAAAAGCTTGTCTGAACACGTCTACACCATTCAATTTTCATGCTGTTAATTCTAATTCGTTTTTAGTTTCTTTAATAAAAAAAAATTAATATCAAGGCATTACAGGCAAAACACTGAAAATCGGTTAACTCCTCGTTAAAATAATCGATATCGTACTTTCTACTGCAGTGCATCGTCCTCGTTCATCGGAAATGTGGAGATTTAGGGAAACACATTTTCTTCCACCTAATGTGTAGTCGGATGGCTCATTTTCACCCACTTTCAAAGACAAGTCACGGGTGCTAAATTTTCCGAAACTCCTTCAAGTTTTCGAAGTTGATTTAGTGAATACGGATTAATGTGTCGATTTATAAGTGAGGTAGTTCTTTTTAAAATGTGACAGAGAAATTGGTTTTGCCCATTTTTGTTCTAAGACGTCGCATGCCAGGGTGACGGTACCTGAGAGGTTTGAGTCGCCGTCACGGCATATTCAAACCCTGTCATCGCGATGATCACCACCAGCGGAGATCGTGAATAGCGATCATAATGGGACAATTTGTGAGAAGCCCGGTGTGTTTAAAATCCGCTTACCGAGGCATCTACCGTCCGACCATCCTAAGACTTTAGAGCATCCTTTTTATGTCAGTTTAACTCGTTTTTACTATATTTTGAGCTTGGGAACTTTGTGTTCGGTTGTTCATCGTCCATTCGATTTCCCATAACTAAACAAGTGACATTTCGAATTCAACAACTGAGTGGTAGCTCACTAATGTGCATTTTTGTCCTTTAGTGATCTAATGTTTTCTCGATAGCTGCCTTTTTTCCTCTAAGCTGATAAAGGTGGTGGTCACAATAAATCTTGTAAATGGTTATCAGATCAGTTTATTTTTTCATGTTTGAATATAGCTTCGTATATAAACAGCGTGATATTTATTGTGATGTATTTGGCATGTCTACGAATCACCAAAACGAGATTGTTCGCCACTACTTGTTCTATTTGAAATGTTCTCTTTGGAACTGTTTAGACAGTTAATTAACCCTTGTGTTTGATGGGAGCTTAGACACCACCACTGTCGATCGATTCTTGCGACGATTTGGAAGATGCAAAACTTCTCTTCAGTGTTCGCTTCACCCCATATTCGATATTTTCGGTCGAACATATGTCCCCTCCGATCTTCTTAAGGTAGTTGCGTAATTTCATTCGAGTTGTCTTGGACAGTGGCCGTGCTGTCGTTTCAAATTTGCTGCACGTAAGGTAAAAAAGGGAAGCTTGATCTTAGGCCCGTCAAAAGCATTACATTACTATTTTACTTACATGGACTAGCTGTGGTCTTGTGAACCGTGGCCCGAACCAAAGTGTAAACACCATATGGGATTTGATAGGCGAAGTCTGTAAGTTTTTTCCCATAATAAAAATTTGAATTTGAACAGCAAAATTGCATTCACTCATGTCAGCCCACTATTGGTAAAGATCATGATAGAAACAGCAGCTGAGGTGGTTGGTGGAGAATAAAAGATCGTCTAAAGTAATTGGTCTTGCTGTTAGTTTGCCTTTGCCGAAATCCTATTACATCATGTCCGAGCATGATGATGAGCGGTTTTAGTTATATAACCACAGGGCCAAGTGCTGGATAATAACCAAAGCCTATTAAAGAATAGCAACCTAATCTGATGAACAACGTGATTTCAGATTAGTCGGCAAACTATTTTTTCTGGCTCGAAGACGAAATTCGGTTAACATGATATCCGTATACAAAAGTAATTGTTGCTAGCTTTTTCCAGTCTGTTTATTACATTTCGACCGAATTGCATTCTCTATAATGACCCCAAACTCAAGCCTATTTCTTACTCACGGGAAGCGGTATGAAATTGCATTCATTTGAACTTCTCAAAACAGGATCAATAACAGATCCATTTTGTTTTCCTAATCTACACACCAAGTCTAGTTTATCGATATTCAGTGCTGCACAGTTGGTTGCTCACAACTGTCATGAGTCAGTCGTGCATATAATCGCTTAACTTATGGATCTGTTCTTTTTCAGAAGGAGTCAGAAATTACACATGCTCGGCATACTTGCTCCAAACCGTACCAGTCCTTCTTGAGTCATCAACCGGAGTTCGACGTTTTAAAATCCCAAGCAATAGATGAACGAGTCACCATCATCCGATGGTTACCCAGATCGGCGCAGTCTCACTTTTTGCTTTCCTCTAACGGTGAGTCTTTATCTCAGGTATAACGCGTGGATATTTGGTTTTCCTGTCCATCTTAACCCCTACTGTTTTCCTTTGATTTCAGAAAGAACCATCAAGTTGTGGCGGCTGTCCGATGTGCCTGTCCAGTCATTTACAAACATGAATTTTCCCACGGAACATGGCTGCAGACGAAAAATTATCATTCGTTCCTTGTCAGATATTAAAGTTCCTGTTTGTTCCATTCGCCCAGTAAGCCCTTCCGTTAGGGTTTGGAACAAGAAAGAATTCGACCGTGCGCACAGCTTTTGTATAACTGGCATTTCTACTTCTACCGACCAGGAAACATTCTTCTCATGTGACGCCCTGCGAATCAACTTGTGGCATCTGAATGTCACCAGTGAAGTCTTCAGTATCCTTTTTTGTAACGGTTAAAATCTTTCATTGCACAATAATCTTGATTTGCGGTAAGTAGGAGTAGATAAATCATTCACGATAAGTACGGTTTTTGATTCAACATCTGAAAATTTGAGCAGAATAACTGTCTTGAGAAAAATCTACGGTTGAAAGCTAACTACTAGATACCAAGAAGTTCGATCAGTGCCTATCAGTCTGGACCCTCAACTGACGAGGAATCCAAAAAAGATGCATATTTTTGGACCGACTCAGTACTTCAATTCTCTGTATGTGAATTCATTGAGTTTCCCCTCTACATGCAATTATTATTTACAAAATTGCTTGAAAATCACCAAGTTTAGCAAATTTCAGCGTGGGAGTTCGTTTTACTTGGTAGATCCTGAGAGTACTGGGTTTAACTTTCCATCAGGCCTATGTGTGAACACTTGGTTCAACAGGTTGATTCAGCTTGATCTGTTTTCCTTAGTCTAATTTTTCTCGCTTGAGGTATTATGGATAGACCCCTGGATTCAATAGACGATCGGACTCACCTCGTCACGGGCCTCGATTGCAGCAATTTTAGTCCATCCATTTTCGCCTACTGTACCAATCGCGGTTCTGTTCGTCTTCACGACATGCGCTTAAGCACCAGCTGTGATTATCCTGTAATGGGTACGTTCACTTATTGTTTCATGTCTGATGCATGTTCATACCAATCGTAGAACGGTCTGACTCCAAGTTACCTAATTGACTGCAATTCGCCTTCCCACGTAACATCTCATCTTCAGTCTCATTCGTTAGTTTTGTTTCAAGCGTTTTCACCTAGTTTCACAGGCCCCCTAAATCTGGTATACAGTTTCACTTTGATTTATTTCTCTTTCCACGAACGAGCCGTTCAAAATTCATCGCTCTTGCCTAGGCTGAAATTTTTTTTCCACGAGCTCTACCAAATCAGACCTTGTGTTGTTGGTAAACGTGTGGGGCATTTCGGTGATAGATGTATGAATAAATATCCCCGATTTTCTTATACCGTACAATCATTATTTGGTATAGCGGTTACCCCGTCCGTCGAAGCATTTGAGCATGACAGGTTTAGGAAAACGTTCGCGGTTCGCTTGAGGTTCCCGAGCTCACAGATTGAGTGTACACGTCGCACCAAAAGTCCTTTAATTAGTTCGAGTTTTCATTGACCGGTCAGTCACTGTCTAACGTTGTCAAACCGTTGGTGTTCATCAGTGAATTTATCGAGGTTCTCTCTGTTCAATTCACCTTTAGCTTACGCGGATTCATCACTTAACTGAATTTTGTGACACATCAGGTAGCCACCCATGCTTATTGTTGTTCTGGGGGTTAGATATGGAAGCATTTTTTCTACTTTTCCATCATTGGGGCTTCTTTGCCCAAAATTCTTGGATGAAGTTAGCGTCATTTGAAAGATGGACTTTTCTAAGTACATTCATGAAATGCTGTCCTACATTGGTCTGCGTAATATATATTTTTTAATTACACAAGTGAACACGGTGGAAGGGGTATATCCCATAATATTGTGCACAGGGTTGTGGAAAGAACATTCAAACTACAGCTAGCTTATTGATAGTGCGTCTAAATATAATGATGCTTTCACCAGGAGGGAAGAGGTTAGGTAGATAGGTAGATCACTCGATGAATCAACAATGGGCGGGAATTGGAGGCACAGAAATTAAATGGACGTTACTTTATCAAGTAGCCAGAACGTCGGGTTTCCAGAGGGAGCCGTTGACAATCGTCGATTGACACTGGATAAATCTCCCCTTATTCTTGTTTAGGGCATTTTTTGGTTACTTGCTTGAGAACTATTGACCGGGTTGGGGAAAACTGAGTGGGGTGAGGGACCCCAGTGACAAAACGCTGCTTTCTTTACAAACAACCGGGCATCAGGTTTGATTAAATCTTTCCCGGGAAAGCGGTTTGCCGGGCTTATAGAAATGTGTAATAAAACAGTTCATGCCTTGTATCACTTGGGAGAATCTATAGGACGACATGTTGACAAAAATAACAGTTATTCCAGTGGTAGGGCAACAGAAAGTTACGAAAACTACACCAGTCATCGGAGCCGTAATAAATTCACAACCCGTTTCTTACTCTGGTCATACTGCCCACATTGTTCAACGAAAAATTAATTTGCATCAGACTGGCTCCATGGTAACTGAACTTGGTTAGTCAATCTATCCATCCGCTCGTTGTTCAAAGCTGACTTTTTTTCTTAATTTTTCAAAGTGATGGATCCTCGAAAAAGGTGCTAATCCTCTGGTATTCTATATAATTATTTATTTGTGCTCACTGATATCCGTTTGGGTGGTTTTCCTGGAGGGACCTTGTCATTTCTCAGTTACCTCTCTCGTTTCTTCCTGGTCTTTTTTGCTCATCACGATTTCGCTTCATCTGCCAAACACCGCAGCGAAAAGTTTTCCCAAATTAAACCAATTGTCTCAGGCTTGCAACTTGGGTTATTTAAATACGTCCTATAGTCTCGCAATCACTCAACAGATACGCTTTGCGAAGCGCCATTACGAAACCACGGTTTGTCTGTCTTTCATGTCCATTCCAACGGGGGTGTTTGTTTAAACCCGCCCCTGCCTTTTGGTCACCAAATTCATCAAGATCCACATCGCTGGTTAGCGTGCAGTTGTTGCTCCGTATGGTTTGTGAACCAGTCTGGATTGTTTGGGTCATTGATAGGCTACCCAGGTGTGTGTCTATCTTTATTAAGAGATGCATTGTACACATTGGAATGTTGATCTCATTTGGCGTGCATGTGTTCCGTGTAAACCACAAATATTGCCATTTTTAAATTGCGAATCCAAATGACGATCACACACACACACACGAGATATCTTCGTTCATGTGGTCTCTCGATTTAAATTAGAAATTGATTAGAAGTGTTTGAATTTGTTCTGACTCTCTCTCTCTCTGGTCGATTAGGATTACTTACGCTAACTTGGTCGATCAGACATGTCGGTTTCATTCAATTTTTGCCACCAGTATTTAATCTCACATATTGGTTATCTGTTCAGTCGAATAGGACTCTTGTTTATCCATCATAGAATTACAAAAAATGGGCGATAGGACTTCTGCACACATTAACCTGCAAAGAGGAAGATATCCCCAGCTTTGATGGCCAGTGGAGAATTATGTTAATAGGGAAATACGCAAAATACTCACTCCAATCGTTGTACAGCACTTATGTTTGCTACACGTGAATACGACTGAATACATGGTAGTCTTCAATTAGATCCTGAATTATGCCGATGTGGCTGTACAGTGTTTGTACAATGTTTCGCAGTTTTAAAGTGCGCTGCGAAAAGTTTTATACAATGGGTTTCTTGTCAAAGATACTTTCACATCTGAGTGGAGACAAAATTAAAAACAGTTGATTAGGAGCGGACCTGTAATTGATCTAACCATGTTGAACTCTTGAGAGATTCCTCCAGTAGCTCAAAGCGCGAATGAACGTAGAACAAAGCTATCTGAGATAGATTTCACACCAGGTTGTCTCGCGCATCGGTGATAGTTGCTTAAACTTCATTAATCTAAGTGCTCTTTAAGCTGAACGTGGTATCCATTTGTTAGGGACCTCTCAGTTAAGTCAGTTTTGTTTCCTTACCGCGGGTGTCTGTAATTGAGGATGACAAATGTCGTGGGTTTGCTTACCGTTTTCATTGCTGTGAGGTTTGAGTATGGTACGATGAATGCGTGCAGAATTCTGAGGTAAGACGCAAGGTACTGAATAATTGTAAAAGAGAACTAGACGGCTATCAAGGACCTAATTGTCTTGGGGTGCATCTACTTATTATTCGTGCAACCCCAATCTATATGAGTTCTCTATCTTTTCTGTGACTCTGCTCTCAACGTTCCAATCTTCATTCTGCTCTTTTATCCAAATGGACAGCCAAAAGATAGCAACAAAAACTGGTCCATGACAATACTTGGTAATGGTTGCAAGAAAATTAACTGAACTGAATTGTGCGGCATTTGTTGCGCATGTCTCCGGATAAGATTCCTTACAGGTCAATATTCACTTGAGGATAATTTGATATATCGAGACTGACCAGGTTTTAGAGGTGTAAATGAGATGGCGGTGTAGACACGACTTGTTTAATAGTGTCCTGTTCGGTTTTTGAATTCTTTGCTATAAGGTGACGGTTAGCGGACAGTTCTTAGCATTGCGACAAAGTAGGAAAAGCCTCCTTGTGTTCAGTTACCGATTGCTTAGTTGGGGCTCGAAGTACCAAAGTTACAACTGAACCTGACTGTGATAAGTCGCATTTTCTTGCGTTTACTCTGTCCCCACCTGTATAACTTTTTATTCCTGATTTATAATAATAATGATACTGAAGCCGGAACTTAACAAATTTTATCACCTGCTGTTTAGCACTGACGCAAAACTCGGACGGTGGTGGTCCAGTGGTAACGTCACCAAATTACCACCTCGGGGACGTGTGTTCGAACCCCACCACCACTGCCTGACCTTCCCCATAGCAGCCCTTTGATTGACCGCTTCCCCCTTCCTGAAAATTGTATCACTGTGTATTCGATAAAAGGAAGTAAAATTAACAAAAAAAAACATTTGTTGAGGCCAGACATAAATTCTGGGCAATTGTTCACAGCATTCACTAATCTTCTGAACATTATAGTTCCTCGTCGTCTTTATGCTTTTTCTCTTCGGTAACAAAACATTTTTTCCATTCGCGTGATACTCATTGAAAGGTTTGACCTCACAGTGAAGAGTGCCCGCCCACGGTACAAAATGTATCGTTTGTTTGATTGCGTTCTTTTTTGTTGACTTAAATTATCCTGTGTTTGCTCAGTCGAAGTTGCTAAGTACTTCGATGATAAACGCGTTTCACTTCCCGGATTCTTTCTCTGTTTACGCAACGTTGGAGAACCAGCCCAAATATCAAATCAAATTTAGAAATGCAATCTCTAAGACTTGTTCATCTCATAAATATATACCCTCAGATACCGTGAATCTATTTTTATTACATTTTGTTCTTGTCTACCGCAGTTTTTGATAGCGTTTCTCCTGATGAGCCAAACATATGGACCTTGTTTGTCAGCGCTTTCACAGATGTCAAGATGGGTCAGACAAGCGATCGGTTTATCTACACGCGTGACTATCTTACTGTGAAAGGTAAGAATTTCTCCATCTAGTTTGTTGACTGAGAGCCTTTATGGTGTAAAATCCCATTTGCCTCCCGTTCACACTTCCTCCGCTGTTCCCCTTTCAGTGTGGGACACCCGTATGTCTACCAGCCCGGTGGAAACGTATCCTGTCCAAACTGAACTTCGCAATCATCTTAACGTTCTGTATGAGTCAGAACTACTCTGTGACGATTTCAAGCTCTCAGTCTCTTCAGACGATCGGTAGGTCACCACAGGTCTTGCGTTAGATCATTTTTTTGTCAGCAATGATGGCGATCAGTCCGTCCCCGAATCGGTTACATTGATCACCTTGTGTTACCTGGAGTTGAAGGGAAATTGGTGTTAAACCAGTTTTCCCCTAGATCAAGTAATATTTTGCATTTATGAATTCTTCAAAGCCTGTCATCAAAATTTCTCATCCGGAACTTGTTTAAAACCACTAAATTTATTTGAACATTCTTGCGGTTTCCGTAGGGCACGGTTGTCTGATTGTTTTATCTACAAGATTAAGAAATAGGGAATTAAAAGAGGCAGTTTGCCTAAAAGCGTGAACATTACTGTTAGAAATCGTTTAAATCATCACGTATTCATTATTTTTTCTTATGTGGAAATATGTTCCCCTCCGGACGTTTTGAGTCAACTGCTATTTTCGTACTGTACACTGGAGGACCATTGACCAAGGTCTTCGCCTGAACGATGGGCTAATACTAAAGGTTGCTGTTCGAATCAAGTAATCGTTTTTTTGCTGTTTGATACGTGCGAAATCCAGCAATATAGTGATTCATCTAGGATTTTATACCCTATTGAAACTAGTAATTTTAGACTGGTTATACCTGAATTCCTATTGTGTGAGCACTGTATGCATTAAATTCTTTTTCCATGTGGTTCCTTCAACTGCAAAACGCAACCATGAAACAATGTCATTTCGACCGATCCGCATTGGATATTTGCCTCAGACAGAAACAAATGCTAAATTAGCATTTATCTGAGGCTGGGTCGTTTGGACTATTGTTAGAGAAAATCATCATACCGCATTGCAACTGTAGAAAGATGTGCATTGAAGACAATTGACAAGGTGTGACTATAATGGCTATCTAGTGCATTTCGAATAAACTATTCGAAATGCAATGCCAACTGTGCTTTCTGTTCTGGATAGCATGCAATAATGGCACCTCAGGTCAGCGTGGACCGCGCCAATCTAGCTCCCTGATAGGCTGCAGCATCGACTTCTCCGTTTAGGACAGATCATCAGACCCTAGCCTACTTTCATCCTAACTCTGCAATGTGATAAACGGTGGGATCAGAATAGACGTACAAAGCATTTGACAGCAAACGTTGCTTGCAGATCTGAGTTTAATACCCGTCCGAGACATTGAATCGATCAGAAATCAGTGACCATGATGAGAACAAGCGAAAAGTGGTTGCTGGCGAAAGGAAAATGGCAGCTGCGTCGGGAAGTATTCAAAGGCTGTTCTAACTGACACACAACACTAGGGGTTAGCGGATCCAGATTAGCAAAACAATCTGCGAGACAAGTGAACAGGGCGTCCACAATAAAAATAGTGACTTGGTTGCTCGGTGGAGTACTTTAACTAACAATTCACCTGGCCTCATATGGGCCAGGTCATCTATGCTATTGAAGCTGAGGCTCTCTGGCTCGTGTCATATGAACCGTCAGTAGAAGTAGCAGTGCGATCTTGCACTCAGGCTCTAAAGAGAGGAGAAGCCGCTCGATCCGACTTTTTTCAAGGAAACTTAGGTTTCCGAATTCGTGACTGAATTTTGTACCAAGACACTACCAAGAATACGAAGACTTGCATCCAGTCAACTTCCTTCATTCTAATTAAAGGGAACTATGCAGACGGTGGCAATGAAAAGCCTCTAATCAACAAGTTTGCCCCCTGGCACAGTCGAATGTTTACAACTGTCAAGTAGAACTGACTGCGTAGTGTCATAACATTTCTAATCCGTTGCTCTAAACTTGAATATGCTTGCAGTCACCTTTTGTCGTTTGTCACACAACTATTTAGGTAAGGAAAGCAATTCATCTTAGCCCATTTACTTCTTTTACTGTGAAAGCATAGTGATTCATATTGAAAGGAGCAACACAACTTGCAATTTTATCAAGTGAGCTTTCGCATGCCCCATACAGGTGGACAGACTGATGTCGTTCGCTCGCCCCAGATCGAATACTTTTTTCTCTAGCTGTCCATCCAGTAATTAACAGTACAAGGACTACTGAGACACCCTGGCGGTCGTTGATATATTGCATGTGTGAAGCATGAAAATGAAAATTTGGTCAATACACCCGCTACCTGATATCCACAGATATTCGGCTTTTTCAAAGTCGTCAGATGAATCCGATGATAATCGCAATCAAATATATCCCGCGAGTTTCCACGCGGATTATATGTAATCCCTACCTAAAAATTGAAACGATGAATGATTCGCTGCAGCACATGGGAGTTTGTTCCTCAGATCAATGTTCTTGCAACAGAACAGTACCCAATATCCTGTTGGCTTAGTTCCAGCTAGTATTAATCAAATCGTCTTCAATCTATTCAACCTCATCATTGTTTTCTAGAAAGTGCAACTGCTTTTTCACATGGAAATGGCATTTGAAGTATGACCTCACGCCAAATTCCCTCATTCACCGGATGATAGTGGACACTTGGAATCAGGTTCTGTTCAGTTCATCCCTCATTTCATTTCTGTACGTTGTACAAACTGTTAGACTTTTGTTTTTGACTGTTTTCGGACCGTGCAAAGTGACGCGTCCAGTCTCATCTTTGGAACGCATTGCGTCTTAAGCAAATTGCTCCGTGCCAACATACCTGAATAGGACTACTCGACTTGATCTAAGAGAGATAATTTTCTATGCACTATTCTCTCACATGAATGATGCATGTTCGTTTCCTGTTGGTCGTATACTGTTTCACAAAAGAATTGATCGATACGGAACTGATCATTTGAATAGTCAACAGATTCACTCGTGTTTGGTATGGCACATAAGTTGTTCGTTTTCACTGATCCTATTCTTTGGAATGGTTTATTACTGTTCACAACAAAGCACCCCAGGTGTGCTAGCTCAAACTTCCTTTTCAAAGCACGCGTGAAATCACGTTACCCGCACTGCTTGTTGTTTGCAAATTTTTCTTCCATATGAACACATTTTCATTATGGAACCCACTGGGAACTCTTTTTATGTTTGTCACCGTAAGCAGCAGAGCGACTTACACCTCCCGTCATCGTCTATAATGTTTGCTCGAAACAATGCAGCAAACAATCCAGTGGGGTTGATTGGCTTCTGTTAACCTATATGGATACTAACAGAACCACGTTATTGACAAACACCCAAATTGACGATCACGAATCACTTTAATCTCAATGCTTTTAACATGAAAATTCTCAACACAGGGAAACGTAGACTATTCGTGATGTTCAAACAATAGCTGTTAGCTCACGAAATGCATTGTTTCTCCTTGGTGCATGTTTCCACTCACGCTTGTGTGTGCATGCACTGTGATGTTCAGTTGAGTGATGTAGAGCCGTTGATAGACATAACGATGCAATCGTTTCCCGTTGAGTGCCATTTGAATTTCGGTTAAAACACTGTGATCAAACATACGTGCATCGTTAATTTCTCACCACTGTTTGGTTTATCCGGTCCGCCTCCGTTCCTTGTTCTAATTTTTTTTAATATTGTCTGTCTAAGCGGTTGGTTGTTCCGGTCGTTTGAAACTAAAATAATCTCTGTCGTCTGCGAGAAGATGTACATCTGGTATCCGATCTCGATACTTAAAATACCGATACCGGAAATTGTCAAGCTTTCAGGCTGGAAATACTTAAATTAAGACAATTCGCTCGTCGAACAGTTTTCTCCTCGAGCTAATTCAAGTGTGCGCTCCTGTGGTCTATTCTTTCTTTGTTTCTATGGGTCGCACAGCGTGGCGGGCTTTGACAACCACGTCCACCTAACCTAAATCAGAAGCGAGAGTCGATGCTAGTTGCAACTGTGCTCTTGAAGTTAGGATATCTGCTAGCTAACCCAAGGCCGGTGCACTTTGTTCAAGCTAACGTCAACTTCAGCTGATTGTTTACAATCCCTTGAGATCCGTAGCCTCCATCTTCACGTGTGTTACATGCAATCAGCCAAAAATAGTTTATACGCAATCAGTCCTGTAAAAACCTAATGCTCAGAAAGGAAAGGGGAATACACAATGCAGAGCAATAGGCGTTCTTGTTTATTTTCTTGGTAATGTGTTCTGGCTGCGCTTGTAATCCGTTGTGAATTTAAATTTGTAATTATGCCGTTGATACAAATAGGGCTTTATAAATCTCGGCATTGGCGTTGTTTGTCTCCCCAAAGCATAAATTTATGACAGAAGTACTCCTGATGCAATTATTTATTTCTGACTATCGTATCTGTAATACCCATCGGAATTAAGGGTAGAACATACCTCAACCTGAATAGAGGGTCCACTCATACTACTGCAATACTTGAAGTATTCATTCTGTTTTTCTACCCTCGCTCTGTTATCAGGTTTATTGTGACGGGATCATATAATCGCTCCATAAAAGTATTCGATCGCCAGGCCAAACAAGATCCCGAGTATAGTTTGATTATGCAAAATGAAGAAATCAATCCATTCATTGATCCATTCCGGGCTGCGGACGAGCCTTCCTCATTCGCTTCTGCACTGTCCGACACTGCAGAATTACCCTGGCCACGGCGAATCGCTGAGGCCCCGAAGAACGCTGACAATCCACTCGGATCAAACTTCTCCTCCGATTTCCGGTTCGGTATGGACATGGGCTGTCGATGGCTTCAGGTCAGCTGGAGACCGGGAGCCTACGTGGTCGCTGTTAGTCACAGCGACGGAATTCACTTACTGGAAGCCTTATGCTAGTATGTCTTTCTAATTGCAATGCTTAATATGTTCTCCGTCCGCGCCGCTATCCCTATACCATCCACGTCACCACCTACGCCTCAACTGGTGTGTTTAAATCGGATTGCGCACTCCAGCCAGATTTTCTCTGATCATTCCTACCCCCGTTGTTTGGTCAGCTGTCCCGGACGCATGACTTTGTCATGATACAGACCGCATACACGGAACCAGATACACACAGACAGACACGCGCCGCGGATATTCGTGCATAATCCTCGAGTGCAACCGGGTGGTCTGGTGGATGTGTATAATCTCATCAGTGTATGTGTGTTTGTGCACTCTCCAAATAACGACGTGCATTAAACAAATTAATCAAAAGCAGCGAGAGTTGTTTTTCTTTATTTTCCCTTGTTCTATTTCAATTGTACTTTTTGTGCTCTTGCCTGTCTATGATCCCTTATCTTTTTTTATCCCATACTTTTTCTCCTCCTCCTAGTCCGTGACTCGATCAGTTGTTCCATATCCTGCTATCGGCTTTTCACAATCCGATCCACCTGTTTCCCTGTTACGCTCATGCTCTATCCTCCACTTATTCTGTTCTCACTGGCCCGCTGGTGCCCATGCATGCGTTCACTCCCCCGTCCTGTCGCGCACACGTGCTCGCTCTTTCTGTGCCAAAATTTCATTTCTTCCGAAGTTCCGTGTTTTTTTCCCCACTATCTGCTAGATTTTTTGCAGTTGAATTTATCTGCCTTAGGTGATTCCATGATACTTTTGATGTTCTCTTCTCTTTGTTTGTTCCTTTAATTGCTTCATTTTTCACCACCATCATCATCGTTGTGGACACAATGCTGCCGACTGTTCAGCCTGGTGACTAACAACTAACTGCTGGCTGTTTGTCCCATTCACTGACTTAGCCACCGTTCCACGTACTTGGATACTCCCATACCTTCCTATCTTTAGT
>UZAN01048485.1:10612-20870 GCA_900618425.1 Echinostoma caproni | reverse complement strand
ATCCCACCGCATGCTGCGCTCCTCTTGACCACCATTTCACTACTTCTAGGCAGCTTTTTATTTATTGCGGTAACAAACGGGAGTACCAGCTTACGGTATCCATAGCAACAGAAAAATCCCTTGTAAACTGGCTTCAGGCGAAGTGATTATTAGAGTTATAACTACTATACTATCATGCAAACGTTTAGTGCGCAAATTCATTTCCATGTATTGAATCTTTATATTGATCCCAATTTTTTCTAGTCCCTACGTTTCAAATCCGTGGACGCATCAACACTGGCCAAAGAATATGCTCAGCATTGTCGTNGTCGTAACGAATCTTTTTGAAGCAAATAACGCTAATAGGAACCGACTACGACCTCTCGTAATCAAATCCGGATGTTGAAAATCCATCAAGTGAACGACTTTACAAGACAGCTTCCGGACAGATAAGATTTTTCAACAGAAACAAGATTTGATTTATTTTTCGTTGTGATCATTTGATATCCGCAAAACATGGTTTTATTAACTGAATACAAAAAACTGTAACTGTATTCAACTCAGTTCAGATTGCTACTGAGGTCCGATTGTGTATAAAGGATGTAACGGTTTCTTATCCGCGTAGATATATGATGATAGCACCCTTTTGATCCATCATGCCTTTCATAACGGTGGCCCCAAAAAGGCCATTGTATTTTTTTATATTGTTTATTAAGTCTAAACATTTCTGATGGTTATTCGTTATGTGGGGTTAAATGGCGGGTTTTCGTACAGTACAACATAACTTCATCATCTTATAAAGCCTCGAAATTTGCCTTCGAACCACTGTTATGGATGAAACATCCTGTTAGACTAAAAATGAGCTAGACCTGGTTCATGTTTACTGATAGATAGATGCCCTGCGTCTTTGTTTTTTCTTCGCTAGTCAACTAAAAGTCATCAAAAAATCAGTACAGCCCTTTCATTCGCTGTTTGGAATAGAATTCACAAGGATTCACTTGCAAATCAAAAGCGTTCTCATTCACAAAACAAAAGAAATTTTTGTGACTAATTTCCCATGCACGTTAATAGTTTATAAATAACCAGAGCCTGTTCGATCTTCCCGAATTTGCTAGCACATTAACATGATTGGCAGTGAGACGAGTATCATATTGGAAGATTTCGATGGTGCAAAAAGTAGCAATCCTTACGGAGATAGGATTAATCCATCAAACTTATTTCGAGCAATTTTAAGTTAAAGAAGTGAACATGAAATGTATTTCGCGAGGTACCGAAATGTCAGTTATTACACACGGCCGATCATTTCATTTTCCGACTGACAGCAAAAAGTTGTACTGTCATATAATCCGAACGAAAAGGTTTAGAATCTGCTAGATTTATATTTTTGTCAAACAAATAATGTTGACAAAAATAATAACGCACAGTTTTAGCGTGGACGAGATTCCAGTCACGTGTGACCTATGGGTCAGGAAAAAGTATTGATTAATTACTTTTGAAACAAGACGCCATCCGACGACCTTGTGAGTAGCGTCACCGGTACAGATGTGTGCGTGGTCGTATTTTTTCCCTATGTGAGTTGAAATACGCGAAACTGACAAGCTATGGAGGAAGACGAAGAATATTTGAGTGGACGTGCCAGGAGATTTGTTCTTGGTTCAACCCTGATGCGAGATGCTTGCGTGTCGCGTTTGGAAATCAATTACAAGCATGATCTTGTGTCTGTCAGGACATACGAACGGTTCTATGCAAAGTACAATGTGCTTCTATACTACATATTCACCGTACTTAATCTACTAACAATCATCCTAGAGTATCCTTCCTCCATACTGATAAAAAATCACGAGTTACCGTATTACATTCCCTTGATAATTAATTTAATTTGTGAATGCTTTTTTTATTATCGCTGGTATATGATTCATTCAATGTCCGAGAAGACAAAACTCACGGAAAATATCTCATCAAAAATGACTTTAGGCATATTGATATTGATGTCTTTGGACGCTGTGATCTATATTCTGTGTCAAAGTGTGCGATTTGCTACTCCTGTTCGCTGGTCAAGAGGACTACGCCCGATACTGCTACTGACTTTTCCGGAAAGTAGACGTTTACGTGCAGCGTTTTCCAATCTAACTCGTACAGCAATTGATGTCATACCCGTATTCGGTCTGTTCCTGGCAACGGTGACCTTTGCAAGTATTGTGGCCATGACTACTTTAGGCGGTCAAAAGCTCACATATCCGAACGGAAAGCCTTACTTTAGTAATTTCTTGGACGTATTTTGGGACCTATACGTACTGACCACAACGGCCAACTCGCCAGATGTGATTATACCCGCGTATGAAAACAATCGCTTGTTCATACTACTATATATATTTATCTGCACCATATGCAACTGGCTGTTTATGGGCATTCTGACCGCATCTGTATACAATTCCTACAAGGTCCACCTCGGGGAATTTGTAGTCACTACAGTAGCCAAACGAAAGCAAAAACTGGACGAAGCATTTCATCTAGTGGCCACTCAAGGACCAGATGGCGCACCGGGTATCAGTCAAGGCACATTTTTACGCTTGATGCGTATTGTGAAACCACGTCGCAGTGAGGATTCACTCAAAGTCCTATTTTACATCCTAAACAAAAGTCGGACCGGGTATTTAAATTTGAACGAATTTGGCCGGTTGTCTGAATACATGCAAGCCCATCTGATAGAAGTGGAACTCAGTCGGAAATACTTTCAGAAATTCATTCCTAAATTCTACGACCTCTATATAACTCCAAATTTCCAAACATTCAAAAGTGTCGTCGATCACCAAGTAACCAGATTGTTCTTCGTCTGTTTAATCGTGGCCAATGGGATTACTGCAATCCTGCTTCGTAGCTATCCCCAGCTGCAGAACTCCATTGAATGGGGTTTCACTTTGATCTTTCTGGTTGAGCTGATAATCAACTACCTGGCAAGTGGAGGTGTAACCTTTTTTGAGGACGGTTGGGTCATATTCGATTGCGTGGTTGTTTTTGGTGCTCTATTTGGACAAATAGTGGAATCCGCGCTCACGGCTGTCGGGGTGGATATTCCAAGCGGGATTACTCAAATGCTACTTTTGATGCGGCTAGTTCGTCTACTTAAAGTGTTCAGTGCTGTACCCAAATTCAAAGTAGTCATTAATTGTGTCCTGACAATTCTACCTTCTCTGGCCGCATATACAACTATTCTGTTAATTCTTTTCTACGTCTATTCATGCTTCGGAATGGAAGTGTTTAGCTACTTATACGAGCCACCACCACAGCACAACTACTCGGCAAACACATACTGTCATCATCCCAATTTACGAGACACGGAATTTGTCTCGTGGCACTATTGTCTGTTCAATTTTAACAGTTTCACAGAATCGTTCACTATGCTCCTCGTACTTACGGTCGGCAACAACTGGCAAATCTTTGCTGAAGGGACCGAATTAGTTACCAACCAATGGTCGCGTATTTTCTTTCTCTTTATTCACTGGACTTGTGTTCTGTTGGTGCTGAATGTTGTTCTGGCCTTCATTATCGAAGCTTTTCTGATTGAATACGATGCCCAGGGAAGTCGTTTTGAATCATACATTGAAGAAAGGCTAGAAGAAATTGGTATGAATGCAGAAAGTGAACTGTTGAAACGCGGTATTCATGACTACGGTAAACAGGGATTCCAAATGTCGAAGAAAGCGCTCGACGACGCATTTCCTATCAACTCACCCCGATCGAAAGCCTTTTTCCTTCGATCAGACAGTGCTTCAATTGAAATACTCATGTTTCGTATGTTTGAAAAGGAAGTGGAAGAAATTCTGGCAGATTATCGCAGCAGTGTGAGACAAAATCGGTTCAAGGCTCATGATACACTAGGACAAGCTGCTGGTTGATCTAACTACTCAAAGAATCGATCCGAACCGGTCCGCGGTGAGAGATCACAACAACAACAACAACAACGTAGATCTGTTCTCGTTTTTAGTCCACATCTGCTGGTGTGCCTGGACTCCAGCAAATGCATTGGGTTTACGCAACCCATCTGCGTATTCTTCCATTTCTGTTCGTCTTTACTCTCATGAAACTTACGTATGACAATCTGATTGATTTTTTCTCAAGGGATTAAAAGGTGATTAGTAATTGTCTTAAGAAAAGAAGTTCATTTGCGAACATTACGCGATGTATAAGTGCTCAACAAAAGCATAACTCCTATTTTCATCAACGGCACATAACCCCGTACGCAAGTAGTAAAGGGAGAATGGATGTAAACGATTAGTAGTTCAGGTATTCTGGTTACGACAACAGAAAAATAAATCGGTATGCTCAGTTTTCAAATACTCAAATGACGACTAGGAAAGTAGAGGGAACATAACCATGAGCAGCCCGACTCTGGAATAAATTCTGACAGTCTTCGCCTCTTCAACCGTTGCCTTTTCTTTAACGTGTACTTGCGTGGTAAGTTTCATTGTTTGAACGATGAAAGGATTAGCACAGTGACGCGGGAAACGCAAACCAGTTTAGTTTTTGCACTGAATGCGTAGACGACAGTAGTCAGCTACTAATTCGCAGAAATCTCGGTCTATATTAGCTGAATGACAAAACCGAAGACATCCTGAGAACCTCTGAATAAGTTCAAACCTCCAAAATGAGCGTTCCTGTATGCAGTTAGATTTCGAAAATAAAATTAATATTCGCTCTAAACATCGCCTTTGTATGCATGTCTCTCGCAATACCTCATACAAAAGACTGAAATATGGACAGTCTTGAATTAGCCAATCATACGAAGGTGCCCCAAAGACAGATTAGTCCTCAACTTAATAAGTTCAATAGGCAAACAATAATGCACGTCACTCTGTAAGTTTCTAGGAGAATCGGACGCAAGAGATCTAGATTCGAGACTATTTGAGAGCTTTTCGTTTGTCTACTTCTTCTTGAAAATCGAGGCAAGTGTACCCAAACGTCTTGCGATTTTCAAGCGCAGTGTTGTATTTGGAAACCATGCGTTCCATTGCCTCAAGGAATGACCAGGTTGGACCAGTTGAATGAACGTGTAATGTCTGAGCGACTGGACGTATGGTTCAATACGACACCTGTTCAATATCGTCTAATAGGTTTTCAGATAAAGATTATTTTGGACAGGTTGATAAAATTCAGAATAGCCATCTGATTTTTTTAACGTGACTTTGAATATGACGTCATGGACTGTTCGCTTTGACTCCAATGGCGGAATCTGAACCTCAGTGCTTAAGAATACACTGTAGACAAGGAACGTCCTTTCGATATAACACTTCTGAATTTGCATGGTACCCTACGATCAATTTACTGCATCTGCTCAGGTTTTGCGATAGTTCAACACTCACATGCATTATTAATACATTTTTTTCGAATTTGATTAGTCAATAAAACGGATAGTTAAATATGCAATCTCACCAGCTCACCTTTTATTTACCCGAACTGTGCAAAAAAATCACGGATTATGTTTGTATAATTATTCTTTATTTCCTTAGACTCGGCTCATTAAAGCCCATCTGGTTGCACCGTTTCGAATCCCACCGAGGCTACTGAACTACACACAATCGACATACAAAAACCAATCTAGTTGCACCGTTCCGAAGCTTTTACACGTGATCTGGTGTGCTCTGTATAAGACTGAATCACTTCTGTTGCGATTCTCTATTCGGGGATATCATGAGTAGTATAAGACCCATCACTATCGTAAACTCTCCGATTCAGAATGTCTTAGACTTTTTCCATGAGATTCAGATCTTCGCTGACTGAGCGCCGAACCTCTGTTCTGATACTGTTTGCAATGTCGAGGGCACTTTCAGCGTTCGTCGAAAAGATGATGCTCCAAACCTTCACGGAATTTCTCACTTATCCGCGGACTCAAGAACCGCTATTTGCTCCACAAATCATATCAGAGATAATTGTGGGCATCGGGCCCAAGTAAGTTGAACTTATTATCGCTAAAATATACAAAATTTCATTCGTTTTTTAGTGTGACATGGTCATCACTCCTAAAAAACCTTCAACTGGCGACCTTTTTAGAACTAAGCACTCTCATTTTCCTGTATTTGATCGAGGAAAACTTTTCATTGTTCGTGATATAATTCCAATCGAGACATTGAACTCAAGCTCCGTTTTCTTCGAAGATACATGGCTTAAGCAGTGCACCGCCATACACACCAATCCACATTTGTCTCTCAATGCGTCTTTTTGCATTTAACCCCTCCTCTCTCCCCAAACACTTGATTTAAACGTTCATTGTTTTCGCTCAGAATACTGTGCTACTCAGGACCCAGATCTACTGCATTATCACACATTTATTGACTTTCATCTTAAAAATGCACCCATTCTTGATATTCTGTTTTCATTATGTCTCTTGCAGCGCCCCACAATCGACACTACTGACTCAGTTGATGACTCAAGGTCTTTGCTAGTGTTAGGACCCCATGGCTTCTGTCTTATATGTTTGCCCGATGGCACAAACGCACATCAAACAGTTGCTCTGTTGAAGTTAGCGGGAAAAAACCTCACTAGACGTTATATTAGATGGGCATCATTGAGCTGAATCTGAGAGATCGGACAGTAATTCTGGAGCAGGGAAATTTGTGAAATAATTTTATCAAAATAAAAGATAGCTTCATTAAATATAGTGGATTTTTTCTATTTACATATTCAGGTTAATAAAAAGGGAAATGATTGTGGAAATACTGCGGTATACGGGGAGCGGGAAGGAAGCAGAATGACTGTCACTGAGAGTACATATATGGGTTCATTATTCAATGGTCTGAGTAAATGTGCGTCAAATGTTCAATTGATAACAAATCATACCAATACCAGAAATAAATAGCAGAATGAAAATTGTGCGAATAGTATTTGATAAGAAAGATGGTAACACAGAATAAAACAGGTTAAAGTGACCAAAAATTCAATGAATGAGGGAGGGAAATGTCACGTATTGTTATGAGGAAGATAAGACAATCAGTTTCCTGCATCCCAATCCAATCGAACTTTGATTGAATACTACTCTAATCGTAGAGAACACACGGTGATCAACCGGATAAAAACAATCTACCTGCCGTCTAGGACGCATCGCAGATGTCTGGTTGGGTAACTGAGGGAGCAATACCGTAATTCGGCGGGTAAAGTGCTCTTTCACTTACGTCAATATATCGCATGTCCCCGGAGAGCGGTCTCTCTTTTAACAAACTGCCAGTAGAATCACGAACTTGGAATGTTTTATGTCACCGTAAGCTCTCAGCCACTCACTAAAAATTGGGGCGCTGGTCATTGTACACAAGTTAATCTCACGGTTTGAAAAGCTTTTTTGGTTTCGCATAGTATAACCTCTACATGTTGCGCCTCACGCAAGTCGCAATAGCGAGCGCTTACCTATCATACTTAGGCTGTCAACGCCGCTTACTGTAAAATTAGATTATATTGACCGAAATCAGATTGAAGTTTCGGTTCTGAGGACGGGAATTCAATTGGGAGGACGCTTATTAGCATAATGGTGAGCAATAGGCCGAATAAGTTCAAGTTGGCGAGAAATCTCGATGGAGTGAATTACATCAGCAGTTCCTCACAATTCGAAAACGAGTGTTGAAACAAGTGGGGAGGAATGCTGCTGTAGGGGTTATCACACGTGAGAAAGTTATGCAGCCTTATATATGCAATTCGCTCCGGACAGCTATAGTTTCCGCTGTAAGAAAATGCCTCAAGACCAAACACACCAATCTGAGAAAAAGGCGACGATATCAGGTGGTTGAGTGTGAAAACAGTTCGATGGGTGGTACAATTATTAAAAACTGTGGAGTTCAGATTCCGGGATAATTAAAGACATGCACCCCTTGACGACAGT
This sequence comes from Echinostoma caproni, assembly GCA_900618425.1. NCBI lineage: Eukaryota > Metazoa > Platyhelminthes > Trematoda > Plagiorchiida > Echinostomatidae > Echinostoma > Echinostoma caproni. Next base: position 13,027 of record UZAN01048485.1, on the reverse strand, counting down.
TTCGTACCGCCACCGCCCTGGGTTTACACGCATTTCGCCTAGCACAATGGCAGCCGAGTAAAAGGACCATATACGAAACGCTTGCAAGCAAATCGCCGAGCTCGGCGAACAGGCGAAATGAAATTCCCAAGTTTTAGCTTTATCACAAATAAAAAAAACCTCGAATCATAAAATTATACCACGAAGAAGTCATCGTACCCCAGCAAGATTCAATTTGAACAAAACAAGTTAGCGCGACATATTTCCAATATGATCTTGAATTTACAACTTTTGTCTATACATAACTATGGGTATTTCAGGGTGGCTTTTTTCCTTCACAAACAATCCTCATCGTTATTCTGTTCTTCGCTTGGCCATGTAGGGGTAGGACCGCACCGAGGTGTTCAAGGATAGTATACTGATTTGTTGACCTGTGACGAACATTTACTGAGCATATGATCCTAAGGCCTTTAATCAATCGCACTTCAAAGCACATCTTAAATCGTTTACTGAGACGAGCCGTACCTCCGGTTGCAGGAACTGGGAGCCCGCACGTGCCCCTCGAATGAATTCACTTGTCTCGCCCCGGTAAAATCTGAACTTTGCCAGCATTTGGAGAGCGGATACCGATTAGCGAACATCGGCTGCAGCAAGCGTTCTCAACATCCATGGTGCTAAGATGATGACCGTGTATGGTATTAAATTGATATGCCTCTGTGCTTCGTTTCTTCCTAACTCCCGCATTTTCCCTCGAAATAAATGATAAATATCTTATCCTAATTTCAATGTCCGATAAAATACATCCTCAATACGGTGGTATTCCCTTAGACTGACTAGGTCGATTTTATTTCGTACAAGTAAACTGATATATGTGGTCGATATATCAAACGTTTACGGCGATTGAAAACCAGTCTGCAGGTCAACCTCAATAAATGTCGTATCATCTCTTCAGCTGTGTACAAACATTCTTCTGAAAGTTTGTACACGGCTGAAGAGATCGCGCGAAACAGTTGCATTCGACCTGTACTGAGATTATGTTTGTTCTCGCTCTTATGAAACTCTTTAAGGGAACTGGATGCACGAATTCTCGCATCACCATACTCGTTAGTCATCATATCATATCATCTGCCCTTAGCTTTGATGTGTTTTATTAAATCGGACACCAAATAACATGGATCCTATCGACCATCGTTCGTGTCAGCCTACTTTTCATTATTTATCACTTGTCGCAGTTGTGTCCGTCTTACTTTGGGCTGTATATCTTTGAAAACGTGGCAACCACACCCGATGATTGCCTAAGGCTTGTTCTGACTTGACTTCAATAACCGAAGGCTATTGGTACTGGGTGACAGATTATTACCACAGGCACGTGCTTATACCCACTTTCTTCGCATAGCCATCTACAAACATCTTTGTCTTGGAAGTCCTCTTTGGTTCTTACTTCTCGCATTTGGCTCTGCATCACCGGTCGGTGAAACGTATAGCCACAAGACTAAACAAATATGACCACGAAGGTGCAAGGTTCATGGTTGAGCGCAATGGAAACGCAATCTGGAAGTAGTACATTCGAGGTGGATTGTGACATTGCTGACCAGCGAACATGCTCAAGCTCGACAATGGGAGATGTCAAAAGCTGGGGGTAGTACCGGGGTAAAGACAGAGAATGCATTGAACATTGATTTGCGAAGTAATTGAATGCATGGCAAAATTGTGCTGAGAGGGGATAGACGAAGTGAGATGACAAAGAAACACAACTGAGAATCGTCAACCAGGATAATAACCAACACGGCGATGGTTACAGCCCGGCATACAATCTGCAGGTGGCCATAAAAATGGCGCTGAGATAAGCCGACCACAGAGCAAACCGAGTAAGAAAAGAACAAGGATGAACAGAAAACGCATGACTCGCGGAAACTGCCGGCAATGTGCATCATCCCACTGTGTGGGAGATAGCGGTATATCATCAAGTGTACGTGACTTGCTTTTGAGTTTCAGCAGCTCAAGTTTTTCGGCTGACTGACCTTCTCTAATCCCAAACAGGGAAACCAAAAGCAACCTGTATGTCGGGGTCCCTTAACCGGGGCTCTTATAACTGCTTGCCAGGTCTTCATTTAACCACCCTTAAACCTCTTCTTTCCGCTACCCACTTCGGCAAATATCACACTTAGATAATGCGTTTCCAACCCTAGTTAATATATTGCAATGTAGAACAGAGAACCAGACCTCCAGAGGGACAGGGGACACAGATGGACAAATGATGAACTTGATACAATCCGTGAAGAGGAGCTATTTGGTGGATTACATGAGTCGTGTGACAAGTAATTACTGCTTTTGTAAAATGGAGTATTGATCGCGAAAACAAACGGCACGACACTCAACAATCTAGATTGGGCATAGAACACAACACTGCTAGCGAGCAAGATTTAATTCCGGAAT
>UZAN01048485.1:0-10101 GCA_900618425.1 Echinostoma caproni | reverse complement strand
CCACTTCCGTGGTCACCAGGGCGAAGCCAGAGTGGAAACAAAAGCTAGCTAAATTTGGCCAAATTCTAGAATAGATCCTGGTAATTTTGTCTAACACAAAACGGGGAAATTATCTGCCTTTATTCCGACGAAGTGGATCATCATCGTGAGAGTGATTAATACAAGTTCTCAAATGATCCCATGGAAAAGACTATTTTCATCCACAACTGGCTTTGAGAACAGCATCATAGTTCAGATTTTATTATTGGTATGTCTGAACCGACTAGAAAATGACACTATTGGCCGTTACACCCAGCACACGAGAACACATTCGAATAGCAAACCATCCAAATCCAACGCGAGAGTGATTTGAGTGAGCAGAATAATCTTCACTTGACATGTGTACATAACACGTTAAAATATCATGTGAAATGATCCAAGTCATTAGAGTGAAGGTTGATTCGGTCGAAGAGAAACTGAAGAGTAGAAGAAATGCTGAGAAATGCCCAATTCGAGGAAAATCAAGGTACACCGGAAAACAGATGGACGACACAGTAGTGCACATGTCCGAGCGCCATTTACCCTTAAGTACAGCTGAGGCACGTCCGTTGTGGGACTATCATGTAAGCCAAATAGTCCCTTATTCGTGACACATGATAGACAACCAAAGAAAACTATGGAATCGACATGCACGGATGTGAAGGATGGAATAAAATGATTCACGTTTTCGGTTTTGCACGATTCTCCATCAGAGTGAGTCGCTGTTCCAGGATAGAGACAGTCTAAAAACAGGGGGAAAAACATACAAGAGATCCCGCTGTGAGTAATGAATTTCACAGCTCGTTAGATAATAGAAACGTCACATCGACAACTGAGTGATTGAGTTTACCTATATTATTCGCAAAACAATCTATCTCGTTTACTTCGTTGGTCCATCACCATCACGATAATCGTACAGCGAAATACACAGAAGCGACCTTCACTGGTCGCTGCCAAACTCCCAATGCATATGCGCTGGGGTTTGACGGACGGGTACTGCTAAAGTGTCCAGCCACCATTTGTTTGGCCCATTCGATTTCACAGGCATAGTGTTTGATTTTCGTCGGTTTTAAACGTGATTTAAATTTCCCTCTGGTCAGAGAGCGGAAAATAGAAGTACAATGGGCCGCGGTGATGCGTGGATGAAGCCTTAGCAACGGACTTTGAGTAAACAAAAATTCGTTTGGAGATACCAAAATATTACGACTACTGCACAACAACTTGATGACTGAAAAGTTTAGAATCCGATAGATTACGTTAGCAAATACGGTTTGATTATCAACACGTACACTGCTATTTGTTAGCTACGAACCACACCACATTGCACAAGATCATCCGACTGCTTTATTGAAGAACCGTTAAGACTGAGCGGCAGCAAAATATCCACTCAGTGGTTCATATGGGAAACAATGATACCTTACCACAAAAAGCGATTAAGGATAATTCGTTGGAACAGGGAGGAGAGAAACATTGCAAGATGTTAACATGTCTTTTGATCGCCTTAGTCGCTTCAACGTAAAACAACCAGGTATTTATACTTTAAAGTTCTGACAACTACAGTGGTTACACGATTAACAGTCAGGAGAGAGGAATCAGAATCAGCGCCATGGTAATTCGACTGATTGCGTCATGAACTTTTGTGCGCACAAAATTGTACTACGTAACTTGATTAAAATCACTTCGCTGAAGGCTAAGAGCCTTGAATTCATGTTACGTAACAATGATAACGACAAAAGTTATTCAACGATGTGTCTAGTTGTCATGAGATGTTTCGCGATTGATGACACTGAATTTTTCTCCCAAACTTGATCTGAGATTTTGTTGCGTCATTGATTCCCTCTCCCCTGGCTGTTATCCACTTAACCATTGCGGTTATCACAACTTCCTTTTATAAATACCAGACTGTTCTACGTTGTAACGACTGAGAAAATTTAAACAAATGTTAACATCTCACAGTATTTGTCTTTTCTCTGTTCTAACAAACTGGATAAAGAGGACCCAATGTTTCAAGGATATGCCAGGTTGAGGAGATTCAATACAATCAAAGATCAATGAAATAACAGCGATTCTCAGGATGCTTACCTGTGTAAGAATATCCAACTGTGAAAGGATGTGTTCCAATGTGGTCGTTAAAGGAGGAGGAATGTTCTGGCGATCGTTCGACATTTGCTCAGATATATTAGCCGTCTGTAAACGAAAGAACACAGCATAAGAAACCTGTTTCGTCACTCAACTGCTACCTAATTTTATCATAGATCACTGATCCCAAAACGGAGCGGATTGGTAAACTGTTACCAGGGCTCAATCTCCTGATTCCAGAACGTCTCATTGTCACCAGTGTTGAAGTCAGAGCACAGATATACATGCGCGTGTACAGATCGAAGAGACTGCATACGCGTGTGCTTCTGTACCAAATCCAGGTTCAAGGAACAGAACAGTCCATGATAGTGATCTGTAATGTTTAACTGCCGATGGTATCTGCAGTAGTTTAACTGGGATTTCCACTAGGATCTTTTGAGAATCAATTGTCGATGACTTGGGAGATACTGAAGCACAAGTATACATACAACTAACAGTGTTCGTCAAACTGTCATTCCCGTTCAAATTCATCATAGACGAAACATTGGTCTACGAAACGTTGTCATGGAGTAGCCGGATGGAGAAAAACTGAGTGATCTAGATTGTACTGACGAAGTCGATGGATTTTTCAAGTGTACGTAGGATGTTCAAAGGACACCTAACAGACTTCAAGCTGAGACTCTTTTCGGTATGTGGTTTGCATCTGTTGTCGCAATCTCACGCTTGATGGTCTGGAAGCAATTAGTCTATTGCCTATACTACCTTCACTCAGGTTTGCGCATGAAGTACATCCATCATCTAGAGGTCTTTAACTATAATAGGCAGTAGGTACGTTTGCAATGCTTAGCTAAGGTCAGAACTGATGCTCCGGACAAGTAAGATCTAAGCGGTCATAATGAAGTAGTTAACGAAAACAATTTGATTGCTGACATAAATTCATCCAGTAGAGAAGATTGCCCATCAATTAATCTTTTGACAATTCAACCTTGTGCTTGTGATCACTGATTATCATCGGCTTTAATCGAACTTCATTTTCTCGCACTATCTACCACCGAAGTTGTCCGCTGAATCCCATTTCTCTGTGGCTAGTTTTAAATTATATTAATAAAACTGTTTAAAACGTAGCTTTGCTTCGATTATGTATCATACCTAACTTACAGATATTATGAGGACTTTCAAATAATCTTGTTTTTTTACTATTGTCCGTCCCAGTGTGGACTGGTTCTGCCGTCATCACTTGATAACAGGATGGAGAACACTTGATCATATCTGATACTAAATGATTTCGGCCATGCATTGCATTAGTGTGCAAAGAACGGATCAAGCCTGACTTCTTCAGTTTTTTTTCGGTAGGCATATAGTCTACTTGAGAAAGCTGCCACTTACTGAAGCTAAAGCTGTGGCCAACATACCAATCTTTGGCTACAGTATAGGACAACGTCCAACAATGCATCATTGAACTTTGAGACAATATGAGTCACAATGGGCAGAAGTTGAATTGCTACTTCATCCCGGTCTTTTTTAATGGTTTTAGACAACTAATGCCACATTAATGAATATCTTATTCTCAAGCACCTCATTCCTTGTCTCTTAATTATATTTTGGTCTTCAAGTTGTGACTGTCAGTCCCGAACAGAAAAAGATAGTGGATCATCACGGTGTCAGTTAAATCTTAAATATTGCGCATCACTAGCCTTATTCATTTATTAACCACCGACGAATTCCGTACTGATTGTTGGGCATGGAGACATACCAAAGCTCGATAAAGGAAAATACTTCTAGAACAGATTGGAACAGAGGAAAAAGAATATAAAAGCCATGACTCACGTTTTCTGGCACGTTACCGGTGGATGATAGCGGCAAGAAACTGGGTGCCGAAACGCCGGTCACCCGCGGTGGTTGATGATGGCACTGGACGGAGGCTGTTGCAGGGACATCTGCACCAACCTGAGCAGAGCGCTGATCTCCAGCACTCCCTGGATGTTGAAAATTATTCAGAGATCCGTCCGTGCAATCCACCAGGGCGGATGGTTCGACTACCAGGCTTGCTTTTTTGGACAAACGCGAAGACCCCAAACGACGTGAACAATCCTCACTGGCACGATGTCCATTAGCGCGCGAAGTGGAATCTTTTGCAGTGGCATCATCCGAGCAAACGTCAAAATTGGTTCGCCACAAAAACACCTGTCACAAGAAGTGATGGACACGGAAATGCGAAGTATGTGCGTAAAACCTATGAAGAACATCCGATTTCGCATTTCACTCTCATATGAAATCTTTAAGCTGAGTGTACTTACGTAGATGTAACGATATCATTTGTAGGTTTAATGCTCTGCTGTGAAGCCATATGAAGCTAACCACTACGAAGGAAAACGAGTCAAATATAGTTCGTGACATATATATATATATTCTACGAAGACCATCAGGTCACGTTTGTTCCGGTTAGTAGCATATAACCCACTTACAAAACATCGAATCATAGCATTGATTTTTCTTTGGACTGGCTCGGAAAAAGCTGTCTAGCCAGTGGTCACCCGGTATTTCAAACAAGATTATTGTGATGAAAATACACTTCTTGGGCACAAGTATATGAATGAACTGAAAAAAGATTACCGGATAATTATGCCTGACGAGCGGCAAGAACAGCGAAACCAGTCGGGTGCTTCCAGGGAAATTTTGTCCAGCCTTTCATATACTACTTATTATCAAATATATATATATATATATGTGTGTGTGTGTGTGTGTGTGTGTGTGTGTGAATAACTGGACAAAATTTCTGCATCATCATCATCGTACAGCGAAATACAGTGAGGTGAACTTCACTGATCGCTGCCAAATTCGCAATGCACACATGATTAGTGGTAAAATTTAAGGTGGACAGGGATTGGACCTACTTTGAAGGCGGGAGAAGGTGAACCAGTATGATCAACACACAGAGTGCACAATCGAACTCTGCATACATACCGTTTCAAGCGTTCTGGCCTGATAAGAAATGACAAGAACGCCACTGCTGTCAGTTCGCTGCCATATCCTTCAATGTCTCCAACCAACCAGTTGTGGAGTCTTTCGGACCCCAACCTGGAATGCGCGAGACACCCACCCTACATAATGGCTCTGTGCTTTTCTTCATGCCTCGTCTCCACGTGGTTTCCTCCAGCCCGGATTAGCTACAGTGAATAAAGCGCGATGCGGAAGACGACAGCTGGGCATGCGCAAATTTCTTCGGAAACGCTCGACCGGTTTCGCGGTTGGTACCACCCATCAGGTGTGCGTATCGCATGCTCATTGACTACTTGGTTTGGAACTATCTAAACCGACAGCGTAGAATGTACCTTACTTTTTTTACTTGTATGCGAATAACTTCTGCATGAGCTTGAATAGGTTTTACTTGTCTCTAAGGTTGGCTGCCTACAAGCGGCGTTCAGTGTCAAGATCAGCATAGAATGAAAGCCAGTTCTGATTCAAACTTAAGAAGCCATACACGGCTTTCAGACCCGGTGTGCGAAGTTTCCTTGGTTTGTGATGATCCATTTACAACTCTGAATTAACAATTATTTGAGCCAACGGGCCAGAGGCCACACAAATACATTGAGGGAGAAACAAGCACAAGAGCTTGATCGCTGGGCTGATTTATGTAACCAAACGAGTACTGACGTTCACCCAGTTAGAATAGTGCGGCTGTTTCGCCCCATGCCGGGGAGCCACAACTGACTCGTGTAACATTTGCAGACGAGAAGGACCTGGAAAAAGTTCTTCTCTCTAGTTACCTTCTCAAGAAAGATTCCGGTATATCAAGAATACTTCTCGATGGGCCCTGTACACAATATCATACCAACCCAGCAAATGCACGGCCATCGGAGAACAAACGGGTTTTCTTAATTTATGGAGTCCCTTAACTGGACGATCCAGATGAATCCCTATACCAACAAAACACTTGCAAGGAATGGATTTTCATGCAATAACTAATTAATTGTACCCAGGTTCTAACTACGGCAATTAGTCTAAGAACTAACACGGGAACGGCCTGAGGATAATGAAAGTAACCCTAGGAACGGCAGAAATGGCCAATTCTGTATCGCGGTCGTGAAAGGAGAATAGAAGGGCTCCGCCGGAATTGCGCCTAAAACCACCACATAATAATGGATCCCAGCAAAGTCCAAAAATGGAAACCGATACTAACACGCCACTTTCCTCGGCCAGTACAGCTTTTATCACTCTACATTCACCGAGCAGCAAAGAAACACAGACACGCACATTCAAAATAATGTTAGCCGACCGTAAATTGGTCGGCAGAAAGAACACCTCACACCCAGATAAATTTCTGTGCCGAAGATATCTTTCATGTTTTTCGATCAATGCATGAGGTTACAGAAATGGAACTTCGTTGATAAACTAATCGATGCGACATTGTTGCTGTTACTGAAAACTGGCTGACCACCTAGATTCTCGACTTGCCCACTGGAGCAAATGGTCCACCACCATGGATTACGTTGGTTGGGGCATGTGTTACGCATGTCACCAGATAGGTTGCCACGGCGAGTAATGTTCGCCGAGGCACGTGGTGGATGGAAGAAATCCAAGGGTGGCCAACCTAAGACCTGGAATGAGGGTATGAAAACCCTAACCAGGGGGCTAGGTCACATAGGCCCCATTAGGCTCCCTGGCCGGTTTCAGACCTGGTCGAGGCTGTGCGGTGCCGCTGTGCAGGCACAGGTTTCAGCCAGTATTGAACAAGCGCTCTGCACTTTGAAGGTGCAAAGCATATACCATACTTGGATACCTCGATTGAATAAAGCCTAACGTTTGGACCTTTCTCGTGCATGGTTCTATAACACTACAAGTTACTCGACATACAGCAATGGATGGGATATTACGTCTCGAACGGTTCGATGTTGAACCCAGCTCACCAGATGCTACCAAGCAGTGGAACCATTGGTACAGGACTTTTCTCAGCTTCCTGAAATCAGTAGACAATTTAAAACCCGACAAACTGGATATGCTGATTTCATACATACCTCCTGCTGTCTACGAACATGCCATGGAATGTGAAACCTATGAAATGGCAATGGAGACGCTTATTAACCTCTATATGCGCTCGAAAAATGAGGTCCCCGTCCGTCATATCCCCGTCACAGCCAAACAGGACAAAGGGCAATCTCTCGATCAGTTCGTTTAGAAGTTTAAAGTCCCTATCAAGAGATTGCACTTTCAGATCTACTACCCCCGAGGAAAACCGAGACGATACTCTCCGAGATGCATTTATCAATGGAATCCAATTTAACTAAATCAGACAACGTCTACAAGAAAATAGTTCGCTGAATTCTCAAAAGGCCTTCGATTAGGCGAGACCCCTTGATATGGTAGAGCACCAATCCATGTCCTACCAGAACTTTCCCACTGCATCCCACATAGCGGCTATACGCGCACCCTGATCCACTTTTCCCTCCCTCCGCGCGTCTTTAATAGTGCTCTAAAGACAGTATCGTCGCCATAGTGGCCTCGACAAACACCCTCGTTCAAAGTGTCCCGCAAGAGATAGTCCTTGTAAAGGTTGTGATAAAAAAGGGTCACTTACAAAGAGTTTGTCTCTCAAAAAGCCAACAAGGTCATGCTACATCTGCGGCTTGTCCATCCATATCGGCAACTATCGCGGCTAACTCTCTTACGTGTCTCTCAAAATCTTTCGTGGATCTCGAGGTTAATGGAGTCCCTTATCGTGTGCTGATCGACACCGGGAGCTCAGCAGGCTGTTTCCGAGAGCTTAGTACTCGCCAATAAGTGGAAGATACTCTCATCAAGAGAAACCAGCACAATGGCCTCAAGTTCCCTATCAAGCAATACAGGGGGGGGGCACGGCTTTATCTCCATCAAATACAAAAACCGTGTCTACGAACGTTATAAACTATCTATACTGAGTGATCTATGTTCGGATGTTCTCCTCGGATTTCCTCAACCTTCACAAGAGCGTTCATTTACCATTTGGCAGAGAGAAGATTCCGTTTTCGGTTTGCTCACTCAGACCTGCTTCCATAGTGTCCCAGCCACTTTTTCAAAATGTCTATACATTGTAAGCCTGTTGCCACAAAATCCCGACGATACAACAGGGAAGATTAGTCATTCATGCATTCGACTCCTGTCTAATGGTACCACTGAAGTTTCCAACTCGTCTTGGTGCGCTCAAGTGCTGGTGGTCAGTAATGAGAGCCACAAACGGAGAATGGTAGTGGACCATAGCCAAACAATCAATAAGTTCACCAGCCTGGACGCAAATCCATTTCCCAGAATCGACGATATTATAGAGAACATAGCCAAATATAGTATTTTCAGCACTCTGGACCTTGATAATGCATGCTGTCAAATCCCTATTCGGGAAGAAGAAAAATGCTTATTGCTTTTGAGGTATGTGGACGTTTATGTCAGTTTCGTCGTATTCCCTTCGGAGTTATCAACGGTGTTTCATGCTTCCAGAGGGCTATCGATGAGATAATCTCTCTTGAAAATCTGAGAGATACGTTTGTCTACGTGGATAACATTACTGTTTGTGGGAGAAACGCAATTGAGCATGACCTTAACCTCAGGGATTTCGTGAACGCTGCCAAACAATATGGTTTGAATTTTACCGACGACAAAAGCATCACAGGAGTGAAGCAAATCAAGCTGCTTGGTTTTCAGATAGCGAAAGGGAACATCAAACCGGATCCTGACTGGTTGAAGCCTCTGCAAGAAATGCCCCACCCACGAATTTGAAATCACACTGAAGGATCGTGGGTTTCTTCTCTTGCTACTCGCCATGGATTTCGAAATTTTCCGACAATCCATTCACTGGTACATAACCAAATCTTCCCGATAACTCCGCACGTAAAACAAAGCTTCCAAAGCCTCAAGCACGAACTAGCGGAACTGGCGACCATCCACTTCAATATCCCCTTTATCATAGAAACTGATGCCTCGGACGTTGAATCAGGAGGGACACCCTACCGCGTTCTTTTCTAGGACATTAACTCGAGGGATGAGACATCATTCAGAAGTTGAGAAAGAAGCGTACGCCGTTGTCAAAGACGTCCGGAAATGGAGTCACACGCTACTCGGCAATCATTTCAAACTCATCACTGATCAGCGGTCTTTCTCCTTCATTTTCGGAAACCAGCACCATGGGAGAGTCAAGAATCCTAAGCTGGAAAACGGAACTGTCCCCTTACATCTTCGATGTTGTGTATAGACCTGGAGAGCAAACTACGGCCGCCGACGCACTTAGTCGATTTTGCTGTGGAGCCTTAATCAGAGAACTTCATGACTCCTTGTAATTTTTATTTTGAAACATTTGGATCCCCTTACGAATTTGAACAGGCAAGTCAGAAGACAAACACAGTGAGAGGAATTCCTTTTGTATACTCTTATCGGTCGCGTACGTATAATATTGAACAAGATAGACAAATGAAGCAACCGATGAGAATATACGAAAGGGATTCCTCTCGCAGTGTTTATCTTCTGACTTGCCTATTCAAATTATTATTTTATTTATTCAACACGTAACCAATTACAGAGAACTGGCAAATGCGCCACACCATATGAACAGAAAGAAATTTGACGAATGTGTTCATGGGTTGTGTGGCCATGCTACTTCCGGTGCCACCCAGGGGTCACTCGTATGATGCATTTCGTAAGATCTCGCAAGATGCCATTCTCGATCGAAGGATGACGGAATGTAACAACCAATTGCGAGATCTGTTCCGAGCTAAAACCTCGGTTCCAGGGCACCTTTGGAGGTCATGTAATTATAATTCATAAAGCTACACCACTGTTCGAGCAACTCTCGAACGATTACAACGGCCCATAATCCCGTTCCACCCAGAATCATTACCTTTTAACGGTTATTGACGAATAATCGAGGTTCCCCATCAGGTCGAGACTGCACCTTGACGTGGTGTGATGGCTTGCGTGCCACCATGACCCTGCGAGCTACACAGGATGGCTTTTCACAGCCGTAGATCCCATCATATCTGA
>UZAN01048484.1:10456-24041 GCA_900618425.1 Echinostoma caproni | reverse complement strand
GTGCAGACGCGATGGAGAACGGAACAGAATTGAATAACACAATTTATATCCGTAACTCTTAGAAATGATCCCAGAGAGCTGAAAAATATCTCGTTGGATAGAGCGTAGAATTTTCTTCAAAATGATATCACAATGAAGATACGGCGTGGAAACTTGAACAGGCTTACGCGCGTGAATAAGAGGGAGAATACGCTCCGAACAGTCCAACAGTAGAAACGTGATTCACGTAGGTTATATATCCAAGAGAGTAATATCACACAATGAAGCTCACCGAACTGAGTCGAATGAGCGCAAACTCGACTTTGAACGACGAGTTTTGACACACAAAATCCACTAAATCGCGAGCACACAAATTGAGCGACCGCACGCCGAGTTCATCAGAATCATTTGAGTGGACAAATTCCCCTGGAAGCACGCGACACGAGGCGACAAAAGATTCCTGGATACGCATGCCTAACGAGCGGCAAGAACCGCGAAACCGGTCGTGTTCTTCCAGGGAAATTTGATTCAATCGTTCACATACTAATTACTGTAATAGATACATAACCTCATGTAGATCTTGCTAGGAATAATGAGAGAGTTATCAGATTAAGGCAATTTTCATAAACATCCCTTTTTGTTGCCACTCAACATATAAGTAGATAGATATGTATTTTTCTGCATTACAAACTAGTAGAGATGCATCGTAATTATCCCTATAATATTGTCGTTATTAAAGTGACCTTATACATCATTATATGGCATTTTTATTAAGCGAACATACCTACCACAAAACTCAGGTGGTAGGGACGAGGTTCAAACCCCCGATTCCGGAGCTCGGGGCCCGAAGCACGTCAGTGATAACGACTTCAACCAAATGAACACCAGCCAAGTTGGTCGTTCCAATCCGATTCGTATTAGTAGGCAATAAACTGTCAGCGTATAAAGTCATGGCTCACCTTTTGATGTGCAGCGTTAATATCACTCGTCACAATATCACACAAGCTGGTTAAAATGCACAACTTATGCACCAATTTATAGTTGTGGTTATCAGTTATACTTGGGCAAATATGTGCTCTTGTAACTATAAAACCTTTAGTCTCACCCGAACTGAAAGGATACGCTGCAAAAACTATTTGGCTTTGGATGATTGTGACCTCTACTGCTTTGGTTTCAATTCAGCACAATCTAATTTTAGCACTATTCAGATTGATTCAATGGAAATCGATACCAAATGAACTGGATGACCGAAACAGAAACGGAGACTGTCATATGTAAGGTCAATCCATAGTATATCACTTGACCCAATCGATCGGGGTATTATAACTTGATGGAAGTGTTGGGTAGTTAGATCGATCTGATTCAACATCGATTTTTCTATGGTAAAAGTTCACCCACACTACGCTTTGGTTCCCATGATTTGTACGCTGTTCCTTTCGCATGTTGTCGTCACAACCGGTATGACCACCACAGTTATGTGTCAGACAGTTGCACTTTTCACGTTCTACCAAAATACAACTATGAGTCTTACCAAAACTGAACTACAGGATGCCAACACCAAACTAAGCATGGCGGAAACAGGAGCTGTTTAGCGCTCAGTGCTGTGCTCCCGATAGATAACACACCGCAGTTCCTTTATCGGCAATCTGTGACTTGACTCGCGAATGGTACAGCTATTCGACGTATTATTGCTATGGTCTTACAGGGTGTCTACAACATGCAAACCGAAAGGCATTCGACTCATTGATTGAAAAGATCTTGATCATTTACCAGCTGAGATCCTTGAATTTTTTCGCATGTTTGCCGAAAAATAAAAACTACCGCTTTCGGTCAGACCAAATACTCGTTGTTACGACCTGTTACGTTCACTTTTCAAGGAGTGAAAATTATGACAAAACTCGGTCAACTTCCCGTCATAGACGGGCGGGACGGTGGTACATGGGCATTGGCGTCGTGATCATTTGCACAGTCTCGCAGGTTAGGAGTGCAAATAAACCACAGCTAAGTTTTACGCACAGTAATATTTATTCAATCTGGTGAATGATCTGCTGGTAGTGGTGTCAAACGGTTCTCTGGCATATGGACATTATGAAGGGAAAATTTAGTGCATGATGTATTTTTATAACGCACACCATTTAAAAAAATATTTTGTAGACGCTCATTTTAATTAAGTAAAAATGATACCGTTTCACGAGGGCTTACAAATAAAGTGGCATAATAAACCAGGGACTAAACATTCACTGTGATTGGAGAAAATACCACATTGATTTGAAAAAGAAACGCGGTGATTGGATCCGACTTTGTCCAGCGCACATAGTTGGCCCATTGAATACTCGTGTTATTCTACTCCCTGATCAGCAGCCTGTCTTCATACGCTATTTCAGTATTGAAGGTAGGCAAATCTCAGTCATGCATGTTGTCGAATTGGCTGATAGGCGTAGATTCGGTGGATCGGTGAAGCCGTGCGATTTGCTCTTTCCAAGGTGCGCACAAAGGGAGACAGTTTCGCGCGCGCTACAGCCAAGGAACATCTGGTCGCACATTAACGATAACTCAATCACCAAAGCTTACTACAGTAACTACGACCAGTTCAGTGGTTCCGATGTATTTTAAGTCATGCAATTTCAATTACGTGGATCACGGGCCTATTCGAATAGCAAAATTTGTTGAGGCTTGATTCGGAATCTTTGGTGATTGGGCTGTTTTTCATCAATGACCAGTTATACCCTAACTGTAGCTAACCCAATACTGGCTCAACCCGCAGAAATGAAGGAAATACAACGCAGTTGATTCATTTGATAAAAAGGGCAATTTTCGAAGTTAAAAGTGGATACTCGTCAGAAAACGCATTGCTTTATAAAGAACACTACATATTACATTCCAGTGAGCGTATTTATCACAAGCTCGCGGTTAGCAAAAAGACTGAACCAATAAGCAGTGACCACATGGTCAATAAGAATGGACTGTGGTAATCTTCTGGCAGAAATACAAGATGGTTTGACAATAAGGAATATCGGCATTTTCTATATTGGATTTGTTCACAAATGCTGTTACGAGATAGTCAGCAGAGTGAAACTACGTAGCGAAGTTAATATCTGTTGTACTTTTCTTCAAAGCCTCATTCTAGGGAAAACTATGGAAATGAAAATCCCCGTGGTTACGTATCGTTATGGCTATCTGGTAGAACTAATTTCACTCAAATGATTTGCTTCATCTTTTAATGATCTTGGAAACTCCATTCGTCTTTCCTATATACCAGGTCCATTTGGGATCCTATCTAGTCCTGATAAGATCATGATACAGAAACTGTCGATGCATCAGCAGAATCCACAAGGTGCCAATATCCAGCTTCGGATCCGCCATGTGACTGTCAAGTGAAAAGTAGAACTTCAAGATTGCCTAGTGCCTCTGAACAATCGAATGGGCTAATCCAAGCTTGATACTCTAAGAAGTAGTTACCTTTTAAGCAATTTTTGACTGCTGGCCAATTATTTCCTCGTAATATATTCCATTATAACAATACTTTCATCAGATTACCAGTGAAATCGGATTATGCCGTTTCACAGTCACACAATTTCCTTTGTAGTTCGTTCCATTTAACGGAGCAATCGGACTGTTCAGGGAATCCATGCACGATTAATAACCAACTTAAGAAATACCCAAATAGCCCACTCACTCACTAAATAACGACCGCACTTTCTCAATAAACGACGAACTAACTAACCAACTACGTATGTAAGTAAATAAATAAACACGTATGAAACTCAAGCGTTTGCGTTAGTGAATCAGCTTAGCTGTCTCGCGCAAGTTGCAAGGCTTCACTGATCCACCGAATCGACGTTCATCAACCAGCTCGACAAGATGCAAGACTGATATCTGCCTCATGTCAAAACAGAAATAGAGTAAGAAGACAGGTTGTCGATCTAGGAGTAGAAAAAACGTGCGATCAACGAACCAAAGAGGTCCGCTGAACGAAAGCGGATCCAATCACCGCACTTCTTTCTCAGTCCAGAGTGAGTGTCAGAATTCAACGTGATAGTCACGAAATAAGCCTGTTGATTAAGAACACACGATAGATGTTTTCGTTGAATTCCTTTTCAAGTTTTCATACTAATATGAAACAATTTCAGTCGGGTCAAACAGATGGGTGGACGAGTCATGTGTGTGGTAGTGAGCCCGAGAGGACTCAAACTGATACGCTGTATGGATTACGTAACCAAAATGTTACATCAAGATCATGTGATCAAGCGATTTTCTCTTCCCATGGCCGAGGAAGTTTGAGAGCTTGAATCAATTGGCGTTGTGCGATTGGCTCAGGCTTCATAAGTCGGATTTTAATCGCCTCTGAAGTTACTAACGTCCGAAACCGTATTGCTCTCGAGGGCTGTGGTGAGTTCTCTTGGGCTCGTTGACAAACACATGACTCATCCACTTTTCTGTTTGACCGTATTGAAATTGTTTCATATAAATGTAATTGTAAATGCTTGGAAAAGAATTCAACGAAAACATATGTGTTCTTAATCATCAGGCTTATTTCGTGACCATCACGTTGAATTCGGACACTCACTTTGGACTGAATGATGTGTTCCCAGTTCTGAGCAATACATGTCACTGAATTTTATCACCGATTGGTGCATTACTCATTCGGTTAGTATGGTGCGCTCAAACATACCCATTATTTTATGGTTATTATTCCGGTTATTTCGGATTCTAAGCAAGGGTGAAGTCTGTATTCAAGCTCAATATAGGCATAGTATATCCGTACGAACTCCAAACTTCATGATCCTTCGTGTACGCGTACCCAAGAAATTACACAACAAATGGGGTACCCTCGAGACACATTGTGCACTATAATTATCATAATTGCATTTTTCATGAACAGGGCTGTTGATGGTGCGAAGTAAAGCTAGGCACATCACAATAAGTTTCAAATGACAATTCGTCGTGTATATGGCAAATGAAGCGTGAACTGAAAAGCTCGGAAGCACTGGACAGCTGTTTCGACCTGGTTGGGTCTCANGTCATTTGAAACTTAACCAAATCCTCCATTACCCACATGAAATAATCAGTCAGGTTGTGAATGTTTCCAACCAAGTCATAACCCTGGAGGCTAGTGCTGAGTTGAGCAGGGTCCGTGGCCCGCAACAAACTCTCAAAGATGGGTTGTGCTATATCGTGTAAATGGAAAATGAAAAACGGTCTGATCAGCTGCCCGGTGGCGTAGTGGGTAGCACGCTTGCGTTCTGCGTTCTGTGAGAGTTATTGCAGGAACGTAGACGGAATGAGTTGGCGAAAAAATGTTCATGTTTTGAGTTTCACAGTTCCGTAGACTGAGATCGAACGACACCTTCAATCGCCCTTTTCGGGGCCTAACCTATATATTTTGATCAGACACCTTCACATGTTCACTACGGGGAAATGTGAAATTTCTCCTTCCCTCGAAAAATTACTTGCTATTTCCTACGGAGAAATAAAGTACATTCAATATATGAGCTGCTAATTGCACAGCGCGTTTCATCGCTTGGTTGAATTATACCCATACCCTTTGGCAATGAGTAGTCTCATTAGTCTAAGATATTAGGCGTTCGGAATGGCAAACGTTGTGCACAATTGCATCAGTTGCGTACACAAACACACACATCAAGCCTTTAGTTAAGGGAGCATATCTAGAGTTTCATAAATCCAGGCACCTCAGCTGGAAAATAAGTAACAGTGCAGTCGAAAAAGGTTACGGATATGCAGAATAAGTTGAAAAACGGAACTCTTGTGTCTCAGTAGTCAGACTGGTCAACTGAATAGACAGGTGTGTATGATTTGGGGATGTGCAACAGAAACATGACCATTATTCACTAGTATCATTTCAGTGATACCGTTCAAACAATTCTAAAAACAGGACCTGAAGAGCGCACACAGTCGGACTATCCAGAAAAAATTGATTAAAGTGAATGGGAGAGTTAGACCATAAGACAATAAACTGCATGCCACTGGCGCAATTATACGTAATCAACTGAACTCAACCTCGAACTCAGCTATTGTCGTAGCACAATAGAAGAATACTTCCACGCTTCTTTCAATCAGCATTTTTATCCGAATTACATGATTCACTCTCCGATTCACCTTGTGACGATCAGTCAACTGGTCTTGCACTATCTTTATCGATCATAAAATGTACTGTAATCATTCACTGATGGATTGCCGGTCATCCATTTTACCTATGCAACGGGAGTTAAACATAATCATGCATTCCAGTGATCAGAGGCAAAAATGTCCCTGGACATCACCCTGGGATCAGTAAATGAGCCTCGACCCCGGGAATAAACCGGTTTTCAGTTGTACTTCAAATCTACCTATTATTCACAAACTATAGTTACTTGCATAGCAAGAATTGATTTTTGTCTGTTGCCAGCTGGACTTTAATGTGGTTGATTCCGTAGGTCGCTTTTGACAAAACACATCGTGTATTGTAATCCCGCACCGCAAATGCCTAAGCCCACGCATAATTTTCCACATGTATGTACGTCATTAAATCGATTCTCCCGCACCGTAGTGCCCTTCCTGAAGGTGGAGAAGTATCAATTTACTTCTTTTTGCAGATCGATCAAACCCGAATATGCCAACGAGCTTTGGGCACACATGTTGAGTAACTTGACATCATAGAAGATTATCACTTATGACAGGGTTGATTTAACTTCTCATCCACAAAACATTATTGTTGTAATTTTATATACTGTTTACTGGACGATTTCGGTCACCAGATCACTTCGTCTGATACAGTACAGTGAGCAAGATCTGTAAGCGCTTCCATAAATCGCTCACTGAAAGTAGCATCGAAATACTGAGTATTCTAATAATCATAAAGGACATCCGTTATATATATATATATTTCATAATAAGTAATATATGAATGACTAGATAAAATTTCTCTAGAAACCCATGACCGGTTTCATGGTTCTTGCCGCTCGTCAGGCATCCATATCCGGTAATTTTTTGTCAGTTTATTCATTTTCGTGTACCCAGGAAATTCATTAATATATGCATTTATATATATATACCTATATAGTATTATACATGCATGTTTATCATGATGAAAATACACTTCCTGGGTAAAATTATATGAATGAAAGGACAAAAGACTACTGGATACGCATGCCTGACGAGCGACAAGAACCACGAAACCGGTTGTGTTCTTCCAGGGAAATTTTGTCTAGTCATGCATATATTACTTATTGTAAAATATTCCATCAAAACGCTCACGACGCGTTTTTTGCGGTTAATGGCATCTAACCCACTTGCAAAAAGTGAATCATGGTATTGATTCATCACTGAACTGGATATATAAGAGCTGTCCTAATAGATATACACATTGTTGCAAATGAGTCATTGCGAGGCCTCGAAGTTTACGGACTTTGTGATTCTTAGAAGTGACAATCATTCATCGCTTGAAACCGCAATTATGTGTTCGAAAAACATCTGTGACGCAATTGTTATTGCCGTGGTAGTGATGATGACATACCTGATGCCACCCTACCATAGTATGACATGATATGACCTTCTCTCCCCCTCCCGTCACCACCTTCACCACATTGTTCGGACTAGTTCACCTCCATATCAAATTTTGTCATCTAACTTGACTTCAACTCCTAACCAAATAAAAATCACGCAACTCATTTCAACTCTTATGTTTCTTAGTTTCACATGATCATATAAATGTACGTTTACATCTGAATGAGAGCACGTGCATTGAATGCCAATATCAATTCTGCCCGATTATATATTCTTGTATGAATGAACAAATGAGGTTATCGTGACAGAATTCACTTCCTGAGTACAAGTATGTGAATAAAAAGATAAAAGACTGTCAGATACGCATTCCTGACGAGCAACAAGAACCGCGAAACCAGCCGTGTGCTTTCAAGGAAAAGTTTTCCTGCCATTCATACACTACTCATTGTAAAATATGTACATATAAAGCAAATAAATTCGATGCAATCCGAATACTAGATTTTCATGATTCCTTCATTCGCTTTCACGGTAGGGTGTGTTGGTTTTTAACTATGGGCGGCAAATATTTGCCAGACATTATTCTAAGATGATGCAGCTGATTACTAGGAATTCTAACATCGTATACAGGAAATACCTAATGATCGCAACACCCGCCCCCGGCGCTCCTCTAGACTGATCCAATTCTTTATTGTCTCCTGACACACTCTTATGGGAGATTATCCTGTCTGGTTGATGCTAATCCACAGAACTCGCAGCTGAGATATTGTTCTTCTGATGTATGTGTGAGGCTCACTCCTTCAGAGTTCGTTAAATTCCCACCCGCGAATGTAAGCAAAAAACATGGTCTGCTGACTGGTAAGTGGCTTTAGTGTGATACCAGAATAATTTCATCACTCAGTAAACAATATACACATTTGTTGTGGTGTAAAGNTTCCAAAAGATCTTCGTGTAGTTAATTTCAAGCAAATCACTTTGATGTGTTCAGCGGCAAAGTATTTTCTCTGTAGTGTGGCCACTTGTGCAAAACAATTAGTATGATATCTGATATTTGCCGGCATTACGTTTTCCCCTTAATGTAAAGAAATGATAGGAATTCCATTCCAATACTAATTACATTCGTACTACACAGTTGCTTTATCATGCATCCTTCAGCACGGGAACTTTCAGTTTTCGCTTTCGAATCAGTCGCAGGTTATTGCGCGCTCTCGTCTCCGCCGACGTTACAGTCAATCTCCTGAAAAGTGGCACTTTCCGATATCTTATCACATTTTCGAAAACCCTAACCAACCGTATGCTTAAAACGTAGGTTCTAATTATGCAGTGTCGCCCCCTCAATATGTCGTATATCCTGTTACGTACCACTTGGTCGCTGACCGAAGTTCGGGACGGCTGTTGACCCACCAACCTGAAATGTCGCACTCAGCCAATGGTGTTTCACCCAGTGTGACGCAAATATGACCCTGTTCACTGATTGGATAATCCTAGTGAGGAAGATACACCGATGGCAATAATCGAAGACAGTGTCACCTGACTGCGAAATGTGCAACCTTTGGTGATATTACATTGTTACACATTGATACCTTCGTAGCGGTATTGCAAAATGTTATTTTTCATGGGACTTGCCACATCAGGAAACGTTACACATAGTGTATCCGTGATGACCCAAAGAACAATACGAGTTTATCAATGCTATAAAGTAGACTCCGATCGGCATATATTCAGAGCCATTCGTTATGAGTAGAAATGGTTAAATTTTATCTAAGAATATTTATCAGCGAAGTTTACAAACAGTGAAGAGAATAACTGATCGGAAAAATTCCAACAAGGTCTTCTGTCCGGACAACGATCACATTTTACCCGAAATGTTTCACAACAAAACCAATACGTACTGCAGTCATTTCTGGAACAATCGGTTGGGATATGAACCCTTCTAAAAAGTGGATTAACCAGTAACGAAATCACCAGTTTTGAGAATCACTTATTGAGGAAAATATGTACCACAAAGAAACTCGCTGCAGCGTCTGAGCAAGCAGACTGTAGCCCAACAACTTGTGGAAACTTACAATTTTGGTTGTGTTATTATTCCTCAATAAGCATGTGAACTGGGTGGTGACATTAAACAGTGTTCAAAGTTGGAGAAAACCATTTGGACAAAAAACCAACGAAAATCACCCGGAAACTGTTCCACTGTTTCTGATTACTGGGTATCACCAGCTAAAAACACGATCGGCATGCTGCGGTACAACCCAATTTCGGGGATATAACTGGTAGCATTTTAAAAGAGATCAGGGAAAATATCTTACAAGTACAACACTTACACACACTGGCGGAAAATGCATACATTCATAGTGTTTGTTGGTGATGATGGTGGCGGCGATGTTGATGATAACGATGATACTGTTGGTACGAATGATGAAAGTGATGATGGTGAAAATGCTGGGTCCTTTTTTAAATCATTATTAGATGCATGCATATGCATTGTTGTTGATGATGGCGAATTTGGTAAGTTCTTAAAGCATTTTTAGAGCTGATCAGTCTGTTTACCCGTTCTTCTTATGCAGAGTTTCGAAATGAATTATGTTTTCTAGATTTAACCGAAATAATAATGTGGTATGCCGATCACAAAAGATAAAAGTGGACAAGCCTGGATAGGCAACGGAGTAACCGAATTTGTCCGCGCCCGGTGCCTATTAGGACCTGAACCTCTGAGGCTTTTTCCACTGACAGATAGGCCCGTTTGGAGTTGTAGACATTTTACTTGTTCCATCCTTTCACGTGTTTCACAATAACATATTGGAATCACTTAACAAACGATGACACTCCTAGGCGTTAGCGTCATCCATTGGCACTTGGCTATCGCTATTGCACTTTAAGTGTCTAATTTCATGAGTGGGAATAGTGTCCGGTCCCTTTACTTCAAATACTGTAGCCACCATATCAGGACAATGCGATTCACGAGCACCCATCATCCGTCCTGATGGGACGGTCAGTGGAAAAGACATTCCCGGTTGATGGCCGCTTGCGCGAATTTCATCAACGTCATGAAAAACAGGTATTGATCAAACTCGTGCGACATGATTCTCAACTTGGAAAAATATTTCAGTTTCCAATATCATAGCCGTTTATCGCTAGCTATGGGTGAAGACTTTTTTCATCTAATCTCATTCTAATTTTTAACGTATTAAGACCCCAAGGTATTCGGAATTTGTAAGTGCATAATTATTTAGTGATAACATTGAACTGGAAATTCGATTGCTAAACATATTCAGACAAAGTGTGATATAATTATAGGGATACTGTGTTTATGAAAGCTTTGTGGTGATGTCGCATTAGGTGCGTCAGTCCCACCCATCCACCCAGCCCCCGCCCCCGCCCCCGGGGACATTATAATGATTCCCCTAGCTGTCAGTTAACCTTGTGTGATCGACTGTTTACTGTGAAGCAATCGGCCGGTTTTTGATAGCCCAAGTTTAGTTCTACGTGGTAAAGACAGCCAGCTGACTATTGTTTCCACTTTTCACGATTGCACGAGGCGATAACTTTTGAGAAATGGAGTACGGTGTGATGGTGGTGGGAGTGATACATTTATACGGTTTTGTATTTGGAATAGGAATCGAAATGAAAATAGAAAGAACTCAGATTCGGGCTGAAGACCCGTTGAATAGCACGGAGTCAGGTAGAACCGAGACTGTAAATTCTGTTCGCAAAATCATGCAAATAAATATCACAAGCATCAAACATTCATTGGTAGATTATCTGATGTCCAATCAAAAGCGATATGGCTCGTTTGCCTTCTACCATCTAGCCAATCTGATTCATTGCACTTGAGACCACAGGACTGGTGGGTAAATCCGTTTCCTGATTGGTTACCTGAAAGCTGCACCGTGGTGCATGCGTGCTCGTTACACGATTACCACAGCGCTCCTCCCTCGAGAGTGTCTCATCTGTTGGACTTGCTTTTCAAGTCAAGTCAGGTCAAAAGTCGCTTGGATGAATTCTCAGCTCTTTGCACACGAGGATCATTTATGATTGCATACAGTCTCAAAGAAAAAGTGAAAAACAGCATCGTAAATTCAAAGGAATGTGGCGTAAAAGTTTGAAAATGGATACCAGTTGTGTAGGAAATTGAAAAGTCTTCTCTAATGGATGCCTTTTGAACCAGAAATCTCGAAAGATATGGGATAACGGACAAACCGTAGGCAGTGGTACGAGCATACACAAGGTTACAACGACATCTAGTTACAGAAGTGGATACGCATTGTTCAAGTTCTGTGTGTAATGGGTGAGTGATATCTGATAGAATGTTGTTGCAGAAGTTTTCGCAAGAGGTAAAATGTTTGCCTGCGATAATGTTAAGCAAGTGCGAATAGGGAATACTGCTTAGGCGAGAAATAATTGTAACAGAATTGTGCAATCTTTAATAGAGTTAAAGACCGGCAAGTAAAATTGGGGAGTAGTAGAGATGAGTAACAACACAATGATAAACAACTCGAGTGTAGTTTTTAAAGAACACAAGCGGGAAATAAAGAAACACAATCTCGAAACTTTTTATAAATAGTAGAGTGGAAATGTGAAGTACAGGTGAATTCTTTGAAAATAGTGGCACCGAGGTATTGCAGGGAATGTATTGAGGGAAAAGGATAGTTGTCAGCATAGAGTACAGAACAATTCCTTTTAAAAGAATGCAACCTTTTTCCTTTGGCTAGCGAAGATGTGGCATCCCTACATTTATATGCATTGAGAGGTTACTTGGAAGACGAAGAACATAAGCTTAAGGCAGATGAGCTATTGTGAAGCCGTGAGAGGCAGAAATCACCTTCTAATTCGGAACCTATAGTGTCATCATCAGCATACCTATTATTATGAAAATCATTTGGATCGGTGAGTAGGTTTCGAATACAGAAAGAGAAAAGAAACGGAGACAGAATTGCTCCCCGGAGCACCCCTGAATTTACCGATAGGGAGTTAGAGGTTACTTCAAGAAACTTCGCGAAGCTTTTTCTACCAGTAAATAATCTTGGAACAGAGCGAGGGTGATATGGCACAATCCAGCACCTTAGGGTAGAGACAAAAGTCTGCCTGCTCTTGTCAACATAGGTAAAAGCATTACTATAGTCTAGGAAACACAAAATGCTGTGCCGTGCATGTCTAGGAATCGCAAAACTGAGTTTACCAAATGCGCCAGGGCGTCTAAGGTAGAACGTAGTTTGCGATAAGCGAATCGATTATTATCTAGCTGCCCAGTGTTAGGAATAATGTTACTGAGCATAAACTTTTCAAAAAGGTTTTGTAAAGCAGAAGTGCAGGCGTTTGGTCGCAATTTCCTAGCTTTTTTGGACTGGTATGATGCGCACAGGTCTCCAGTGGTCGACAATTTTTTGTTCCCCGAGGCAACGGTTGAAAATAAGGGCAAGTTGCTTCAGGAGATAACACGCACATTCCCTGAGGACGACTGTAAATAATCCGTCAGGACCGGAAGCTTTTGATGTTTTGACGTACACCAGATGTGCCCGCATCTGATTAGAAGTGACATGCGAAGCTTCATGATGGTCAACTGATTGGATACTTCAGTCTGAGTTGATGTGGAAAACATGCAGTTGAGTTCATCTGCTGTAGGTTGAGCCCCGCGTAGTCGCGTAGTTCATGACTTTCTTTGATAAGAATTTGGCGCAGTTGTTTCGGAATGACGACCACAGGGCACCTTCTTCCTGACTGTCGTTTCATTAAGATACCGGCAGCATTCAAATAAAGCAGCTTCCATACGGATCTCCATGACTTCATGTGTGTACTATGTTGAATGTTTAGGTATTGCTTGCCCTGTGAGATTGCCTCGATCACTTTGCGCGGGTCTTGTTCCGCTGCCAGTATACTGACCGTGGAGGAATCTGCTTCACAACTTCGGCTAGGGCCATTACGCCCATGGTACGTGCCACATTGATGAGTTTCGCTTTCTCACGTATGTTTTCCGGGAGGCTTTCCGTGAAACGGTCAAGGAGAAGTTCCGAGCGAGCATTCTCATCCAATGTCGGTAGTGCGCGATCTAATAGCCCACGCAGGGCCACGGCATGCGAAAGTGGGTCCACACCGACTCCGAGCTGCACCG
>UZAN01048483.1:4681-24041 GCA_900618425.1 Echinostoma caproni | reverse complement strand
GAGGCTATCAGATTTTTGAAACCAAAATCTCCTTTCCACTTAGCCTCATTTAATGTCCGCACACTCTATCAGATAGGTCAACAAGCCGCCTTAGCTAGAACCCTTGAAACCTTCCATTTAGATGTATACTGTCTCCGAAACATGCATACAAGACCCTACTTCGATCATCTTGCGTTCTCCAGATCCAACTTCATCCTCACGCTCCACTCTCTGTGTTTCAGGCGTTTCAACATCCGAAGTTCGTGGTTTTGCTGGTGTTGGGATTGCGCTGAGTGTCAAAGCCGAGCGTTCACTTCTCGATTGGAACCCGGTTAACAGCCGACTCTGCACCGTTCGTCTGGATGGTTCAGTACGAGTCAACAGCTCTCACACGAGTGCTTCAGTTATGCACTCGCGTAGGATCTACACCACACTGCCTTCTAAGTCCAAAGGTCTGGTCAGGATTCACAAAGAAAAACGCCTCGGTATGCGCTACCGCGAAGTATGTCGTGCCCCAAATTCTTATGTACCCGTTTGGAAAATCCTCTACGTCATACTGCCGTAGTTTAGTAGGGCATCCTGATTAGAAATGCTGAGGTTCAGGTGCAGAGTTTTAGGTGATCGCGGTCGTCCACTAGAACAAGTGGTTGACCTGCATAGACTGCGTTGGTTGGGGCATGTGCTGCGTATGTTACCTGATAGATTGCCACAGGGCGTGCTGTTTGCGGAGAGATATTATGTTGAAAAAAGTAGGCTGGCCAAACTCAGACCTAGCACAAGAATATGAAAAGCCTAATCAGGAGACTTGCTCACAAGGATCGCGTTACGCTTCCTGGTTAGGGACCCTGGGATCATCGTAACTGGTGGTTAGAGGCACTGAGTGATATGGCGGGGGGGGGGTGTCGCATCCAGTGGCTCTTGTGCATCTACTCATTATCCTTGCAAGCATAATCCATATAAATTCTATATTTTCTTTGGCTGTGTTGACAAAATTCTATTCTTCCTTCTTCTTTTTTATCCCAATGGGCAGTCATGAGACAGCACCCACAACCGGCGCACGAAAGTGCATGGTTAATATTTGTATAAACTGAAGTGAACACCTTGTTTCAAGAAGTGAATTTGGCAAACAAGCTCGTTTTCGAAGCATCATTTACTAGCCAAATACAGCACTCTTTTATAGGTCACAAAATCACATAATTCAAGGAAGGTCGTACCATCCGCCGCTTGGCCGAACGCATTCGAAAACACCACCCCAACTGGCTTAGTCGCGGATTGGCGACAATTGGGGGACCGCAATCACGGCTCATTTGTTCGAAATCGAAAATCGTGTAAGAATGACTGAATCGGTCAGGCTCATCTACACAATCACCGGGGTGAGATCAAAGCAGGTCAAGCATTGCTTACTGTCTACAGCTGAAGCGATCACTTCGGTTGAGCAACCCCTCCCCTCTTGTGCGTACAGAAGCAGTCAGCCAGCGTTCTGGATTTACCATGGCCACCAAAAATATCACTATTCTTGTTTTTCTGATACTCTATGCACAAGTTAGTACCAGACTGAGGAGAGTTATTTATTGGATAAACAGCATGGATAGGGGTTGATAATATTTTACAGAAAGAAACATTTGTTCTGCAACAAATGGTTAGTAGTTTCAAACAAACAACAGTGTGACGAACAAGCTCGTTTTCGTTTCATCAAAGTCTCCTCATCAATGGTCGTCGATTCGATCATCTCTTTGACAGTTACAATAACAAATCTTTTAATCCACACTCGGTTGCCGTGAAAATTCACTAATCTCCTCTTTGTGCGCGCACCAAAGTCTAGTCACAAATGATTATTACCTCACCACACGGGTATTGAGCAAGGCTATCAACCCAGTGATGAAAAATTTTCTAAATCTATACGTTTATCGTCAATGTAGGCCATCAGCTACGTCTCTCCTTAAAAATGCACCAGTTTGTATAAATTCACGTATTCAAACTATATCCGAAAGATCTTATTTTTTTATCAGCAAACGGAAGTTAAAGCTAAAAGGATGGCAAGTATGTGCCTGGCATACACTTACTACAAAGAGTCACTCGAGTGGTCCTCTTCGATGATTCCGCGAGTCATTCTAACGCTTCTTTTACGTCTATTTTGGAAACTGCCTTCAAATACTTCCAGAGAAGGAAATGAGCTTCTGAACCGTGGCTCATCAGATCCCGGAATGATCACAAGGACGCTACGTATTTTTTCTTATTACACACCTAGATGTCATGAACAGCGGACGGGGAAAGTCCCATAGTCGCGAGGACCTGATGCTGTTCAGTGGTTGAAATTGGCAACCTAAACCCCGGAACTTGGAGTGGCGAACCACATAAGGCCCCGATAGGTTAGGCGTGGTATTGAACCGGACGACAGCAGAGCTGCCTACCACCAAAGTCGGGTGGCGGTGGCGGGGCTCGAACCTCGGACCATAGGGTCCAACGCACGCCGGTGACAGCAACTAAACCACCGCGCCACCAACACCACTCGTGGGCGTGTCTGTTTTATTGTCCGAATCGGGTCGGCAACCATGTTCGTCAATAATGAAAACTAGGCATGGAACCGAGAGCACAGCGAAGTCACATTTGTCTAATCTAAGACGATACCTGGAGTTGTGAAACACATTCCACGGGTTGTAAAACGTTATCTGGAGTAACAGGGGTGACGTTGTCACTGTACTAGGTCACAGCGCTCTCAATTCCTGGCAGCACCTTATGCATCTTTTGCTAAGCAAATTTTGCACGGAGTGGAAGGCTGGTAGACTGAAACAACCCATCGTCAACAGCTTTCGTGAACCGTCTGAGATTGATGTGCACCTTTCGATGACGTGTTTCCGTATACCGGTTTGATGATAACGGCAACATATTTCATAGTGGGTGAAATTGCTTGCGTTATCTCATAAGTTTCACCTTTGGTTGGTTGTATCATTGCTATTCTTGCTTCTGTAATCCTTACCTCAAACTTCTATATATGTTCTAGGCGACGGGTTTTCCGATGTTTCAGTGCTACGATTTGAACGTTCGATATATTTGGTTTCTCCGGTTTAGGGATGGCAACTCTCCAAACCTCAGAATAGACGATTTTATTCTTCAGCTTTCACTGATTTCTCTGGGTGTTTCACGTCCGCTTCCACGTTTTCCTCAGTTTCTGTTTGCACTTACCCGATTCAGTCTGATATAACATCGCAGTTGTTATTTTCTCCCTCATGCTGGTTCTTCTTTTCTAGAATCGAAATTCATCATCGTTGGACAAACGGTCCGATCTACCGGCTAATCCCATGTCTAATGTGAATTCTTGTGAAACTGATTCATCCATAGTGTCTAACTCTACAAGCTTGCTCCAAATACCTGTTGAAGTAAGTTTCAGAAAACTAATAGGGTTTAAACACCATGGGACCCCAAGATTTGTACAAATCGAAGAAGTTCAGTCCTATGTTTATCGCTAGCACAGTTATGTGTGTGTGTGTGTGCGTATATGTGTTTGTCTGTAGATGTGGAAGAGGGTAGGGTTTGAAACCGGGTCGGTCAAGCTTATGCATTGCTGTCGATCGTTCGTTCGTCTGTGCGTATCTTCAGACAATTATGAAATAGAATTTATCTTTTGTTCATGTTAAAAGCTTCCGTGATGTCATCTCCATCCCTGTTTTCAGTGTATACTTTTCATTGGGATATTTAACTGGCTCTTTTCTGCTTCCGATTCTCGCCACCCAATCACAACAATATTCTTCGCTGGTTCCACGAGTAAATAGCTGGCCCTGGTGGTGCTTCGTTCGACATAATTCGTACAATCCTTGACCGAGTGTATGCATCACATCACAGGGTTTACCTATTGGTCTCTTACAGGGTGATTTTCGGCCTTTGTAAGTAGTGTGTTCAGATTTTTGTTGCTCGCGAGGCTTTTTTGACTTCCCGTACATCTACTTGCAATTCTTCTAGAGGATGGAGTGCTACAGACTCAAATCGAAAAAAAACTATTTGTTTCTTTTTTTCATATTTTCATTCCTTCTATTGAATGCATGCAATTTTCAGGGCGAGGGATGCCACCAATCGAACGGCTGCCATACTGTAGGGTATTTGGAGAAGTTTCAATGATGTGGATTGCACACTGAAAATCCGTCTTAACAATCGAGTGACTCTCAAATCCCGAAGTCATCAGAAGACGAGTATGTCTTGAAATGCGGTACTATTATAGGCAACGAATAGCTATTCTAAAGTAGGTACAAACCTCGAAGCGTGTGGAAAAGTGAGCGGTGCGTATTTGTAATGTCAGGGCGCANAACGATTGTGCGTTAGAGAAAAACAACGTTTTACTGTGTTCAAAGGAGCCTTGAAAGGTTCTCAAAGCGTTCGACTCAACGACTGTGGGTACATGCAGTTCGATGAAAGTCAACGGTCGGAATTCCTTAGGTGGCAAGCACACATGTACAAGAGTCAATGGCTGACAGTCAACCAATCAAATATACGGGTGCAAAATACCAAGTACGTGAAGGATGAGAATAATGAACTTGTGTGCGTGTTTCGATCGATGGACCAGTGGTAGCAAACGGGTTACACTTAAGGAGAGTTTGAAGTGTTGGGGGTGAGCAACTAAGTTTCGAAGGTGGTACGAGTCACGAATGAGGAAACACAGTCGAACCGATCGATAGAATCATTAGGTCAACTCAGGCGTTGCACGTCCAGTAAGAAAGAGAAAAAATGACAAATGAAGTGCTAATGAAGGATGGCTGGGGAAAGGTACATGGAATTTGAATTATGATTAGGGTAAGTCTATCTAGGGAGCAAAGCGGATTCAATACCCACGCAATGCTAGTCTGGCGGTGGTAGTGGGATTCGAACACGCGTTCTCCCGGGTGGTAATTTAGTGACTTTACCACCGGGTCACCCCTGCGTAGTACAAAATATTACTAGAAGATGGGAACGCTTTCTCAAATTTCAAATTATGGCATTGTACTTGAATGCACCTTACTGGAAAATTCAGTCGTATTTAGTTTTATTTGTTAGGAAACTATCTGTTTACCAAGATGGAACATCGTAATTCATGCTAAGATACAGTGAACAAATCCACCTTTTATTCTATCTGTCTGGGAGACAGCATGTTTCCTGAAATCTACCTTGTTCTGGGACAACCAATCAAGGTAAGGATAGACAAACTTAAGTGATTGGTCGGACCTGCCAACCAATCAAGACGTTTGACAGCAATCCAGTCAACGAATCGTTTGATATATGCGTTCCCTTATCTTCCCACTTCCCTGTAAATAACCACGATTTTGTATCATAAGGGAAATCGTACAAAATTCCGGCTCTGTTCTATTTCAATACCTACGAAGTAAACAAACATCCGTGTTTTTCATAGCGATTCATCAAAATTTCGTAACATTTTCTGCCGTCATCGTACAACGAAATACAGTGAAGCGAACTTTGCTTATTGATACAATGTTCACATCGTAAGCGAGGATATATAATACAAACAAGGATTGGGTCTAATTAGAGGGAAGGAAGCGAAGGAAAGAAAGGAAGAGAACCTCCATAGTCAACACACGGAGTACACAACCCAACTGTACATTCTGCACTAATAAGAAGCGATAACAAGAACACCACTGCTGTCGATTAATTGCCATGTCATTCACTGTCTTCTACTAACCAGTTGCAGTCGTTTGGACCCCAACTTGAAAAACCGTACATCTGCTCTACCTAATCACTCTGCTCATTTTCTCATACCTGGTCTCCAAGTTATCTTTTGATCTCTACTGGATTTCCTCTCACCCAGGGGCGAAACTGCAAATAAGTCTCGGTGTGGTAGACGACAGTTGGGCATGTGCACTACGTGTCATCACCAGCGAACCCTACTTATCTGAATTGCATGTGATAAGGAATTATCCTCCGAATTATTACCAAATGCTTACCTTTTTTCATCTTTCCACTTTGATTCCTTTTATTGAATATACTAAGCTACATATTTCAGGAAGAGGGAAGCGGCCAATCAAATGGCTGCCATGCAACACACAATGGGGAAGACAGGCGGTTGTGGTGGGATTCGAACACATTCCCGGGGTGATAATTTGGTGACGTTACTAACGGGCCACCACCACCAATGTTGCTTACTCGCTCAATCCATCCAGCCAGCGCCAAACCATGTAAGCATTGACAGTCGAAGACTTCTACACAATGAATACCTTCCACGCGCTAATTTAGGGTCTTGCAACTGTAAATCAGAACTGACCTCACAATGGCGCATTGTACGTGACGTTTTAGTTTGAAGGAAATATCATGTCGGCGCCGAGGTTGTTTTAGGCCTACGTACGCTACCCATACCTTGGGACTGTGGATGGTTACTTCCTTAACTGTGCTACTGGCATTTGTCATACAACTACTTAAATGAGACGAACAATCCACTATAACCAATTCTTGACCGTCAAGCATCACATCACAGTATTACTCTGCACTTTTAAGATGCATAGCGTATACTAAATGGGTTTACATAACTTGGAGGTCTGTCAAGAGCGCTTTGCGCATTCTGCATACATTCGAACAGGCAATCGATATCGTCAACGTACTTATCATCTTCGTACAGTGAATCACTTAATGCGTTTTAGCGTATTTCGTCTACGACGAAGCTGATAGAGTCATAAACCGCTGCTAGTTTTGAAGGATTCGTTCAGCCCATCATAGAGCCTTACGCTGCTAGAAGTATGCATGTGCCGGGATCTCAATAGATTTTCATACTTCTGCGGCTTTCCTTTGGGAAGCAGCAAACCCGTTAGTGCTTCGCGGTCAACTGAATTGAAGGCTCCTTTGAGTTCGAGGAGCACTGCGGTTTTTGGTCGGTGATGTGTTTGGCGTAATTCAAGGACTTGACGCAGGTTTATGATTTGCTCGATGCAATCGCGATCTGGTCTGAATGATGCTTGCCTTCCGCGAATATTCATTTCCTTTGAAGGTGTTAGAGAACGGAGTATTACGGAAGTTACCACCTTTGTGATGATCGGAACTAAACTTATCTCGCAGTCATTTGCAAATTCGTGTGCAAATGGGAATAATTCACACCAGAATAAAGGGATACTCCCTTCCGGCCAGATGCTGCGAAGTAAGCTAATAATTGAGTCAAGCTCCAGCTTAACCCGAGTGAAGAGAGGCTCCTCAAGATCTTCTACTTTCCATTTCTTTAGCGATTGAACACAGTTTAGTACTCCCAGTTCTTTTAGAGGCTCACATATCACCGTCCACGGAGTTTCCGCTGCAATCTTCGGAATAATCGCATCGGTACCAGGCCAGTTGAACTGTTCACCAGAATTCCCTGCCCAGCGATCAAAATATTGTTCTTTATGGCGGATACTCTCTACTTTTATCGCAGAAGTCCTCTCTGACCGGAATGCATCGACCTTCGGTGATGCGTATCAGGTGAAACAGTCTTCGAGTATTCCCTGGTGCAGAGGCTACGTCCATTTCACTGGCTATTTTGGCTCACCGGTTTTCACGATATTTCCTAAGTCTTTTCCTGAGTTACGTTGCAAACGCCACCGTTTCCTTTCCTGGTCCTGGTAGATTAGGATCTTTCGCTTTCTCGTTCCATCAGGATTACTGAATTCCGAGAGATCCAGTATCTTCGACGAACTCGGGGCTGCGTCCCAAGAGCAAAGTTTGCTGTCGAATGCATCGCAATCTATTTGACCACACAGTTGATCTGCTCCATCATCTCGCAGTGCTCTTAGTTTCTGTCCCAGCTTTTCCTCATAACGTGTGAAAATACCGGAGTTGCGCAGACGATGCAGACCTAACTGAGGAGGTGATTTTCGCCGATGAGCCGAAGCGTGAAACGCATAGAAACTAGTACGTGATCAAACTCAATGGGATCTGCAATTTCCCATTTACTCGTTGAATTAGAACACCATGTAGCCGTCCGGCGAGAGCTGTGTTGAAAGTTGGTGCTAGATAAGAACAATCGATTTAATGCGAGCACCATAGTATGAGAGCTGCGGCTCACACGAATGAGTTAGTCTTTTTGCAGATGGGGACTACAGTTGATTGATGTATATACAGAAATCATAAAAATACCTTTTGATGTTGCTTCTCTTCCGAACATTAACTGAACCCTGGAGCTCCATTGCCCACAAACGACTATTGACGGGCATCCAATCAGCAAGGCCTCAGCTTTATCGTTTAGTACGATTCCTACATCACGCTGACCTATTGAGCGGGTTTCATTGTCTCCTGATGTACGAAGGAAATGCCTCGCGGACAAACCCAGTGGATTATGACTCTAGGATCCTGAATTCCTGTCTCTGATACATAACTAACATCAAATTCCAGAGTGCATAGGACGCGTCAGACAAACTGGTTGACCCACTTGCATCAGAGTCCTCAGATTGAAGGTTGGTGAAGCCTCAAGATTTGCAATCTATTCATTGGAATGCTACTGACACAGCACTCTTTGACTATAAGCTTTAGCGACTGACAAACAAGTTGTCTGACTAATGTTGCGGGTCCGAAGAAGACCAAAAGCAGAGGGTTTGGTATGGAAGACAAATAGTTAAACATAGGTTGGAATTTCTAACAACAGGTTATACGCGTTTTCTCTAACCTTCGGCGGAATTCATTAAGCAGTTCGATTCCTCTGAACTCAGAGATCTTATTTGATGTCAGAATGAAAATCAATGAAACAAATTAGTTAACATTAAGTGGGGACCTAAATCTTAAATTCTGTACCTCTTTGCTCATTGGTGAGCGCTTGACTGCCGCTTCTATTTTCTGTTTTCGCATTTGTTTTTCATGTCCAGTTTTCAACTTTACGGATTCTGTATTCTTTGTATCATTGTTATCATTATCGTACTTTCATCTTCCTCTTTCACATAGACTGCAAAAGTGTCGTCTCATCCCTATCAAGAAATTCCAGCCCCAAACATGAACTATTTTCTCTACGAATTTCGTTTGCCGCATCCCAATCTGGTCGCAGAATTAGTTGGCGTCGGTTCGAAGTGTTTCGGTCGGGCTGTTCAGACAATTGGACTGTTATTCTCGAAACCGTTGGCCGAGGTTGGTGGGTTGTTAATTATGATACATCTTATCGTTGCAACTTATAGCATTGGTGCATCTGCTTCTTGTACGTATTTGACGTGTTGTATTATCAGGCAGATACATGTATTGACGTCATGTATGAGTGACGATTTTTCGGCATGTCCAAATAAACCCAGCAGTGTGTTTGTCGACTTTTGTTCTGCTTGTGGCTATTTTCCAGACGGAACAGCGGCATTATTATCTCTTGTAAAAGTTATTCGTGATCCGGATTGTAATTAAAACTTTTCTAAATCTAACTCGAAAAGTTGATTTACCCCAGTGGAAGCTATTAATACGTTTATGCTCATTCTACAACAGTCTTCGCGCAAGACTATGTTAGGCGGTTACGAGTCCAATCTAGTTACTCGAACATTTCACTCTCTTTTTAGCTCTTCATCATCTTAAACTCCTGAGTTTTTACTGGCTTTGAGCAGTAAATTATTTTCCAAACATTGCGCAGTGGTTGTGTACGTCGTAGTGGGGTAATCACAGTTTCCTCACATTAAACCTGAGGGTTTAGAGTATCTAGCTTGGATTAGATTGTTCAGAGGCGCCGGGCACTCTTGATGTATTTGGATGTGGGTTTCACTCCTTGGAAGATCGTTAGTTCCCCACTAGTTGAATGCATTTAAATATGAAGGAAATGTTTCTGATAACTGACAAGGAGCGCTGGACAGCTGTTTCGTTCTGTTTGGGACTCGTCAGCAGGGGTTTCAAGTCTTGATCCGACTGTTCGCGGCGCGAGTCCTGACAGAAAAGTGCGCACCGCTGATGAGTCCCAAACAGGGCCAAACAGCTGTACAATGCTCTTTGTCGGTTATCACAAAAACTTCCGTTGAATCTGAGGGTGTTCAATGTCCGGGTTGACCCTCATGTTAATCTGGTGCAGTTCAGTTCAGTTTTTACAACAATCAACCATGCATATTCGTGCGCCGGTTTTGGTTGCTGTCTTTTGGTTGCCCAGTTGGATAAAAGAGCAAGATGTAAATTAAAATGTCGAAGCAAATTCGAGCGGAAGATGAGGAATTCATACAGAGTGATGTTACGAGAATAACGAGCGGATGCACGAGCGCCACTGTTTGCGATACCCAGCTATATCACTCAGTGTCTCTAACCATCGGTGATCATCACCCCGAGGTCTCCGGCCAGGGAGCCTAACGGGGTCTATGTGACCTAGTCTCCTGGTTGGGGTTTTCATACCCTCATGTCAGGTCTTAGTTTGACCGCCCTTTATCTAATTCCAATCGCTACCAGCCTTGGCAAACATCGTTCGCCACGGTAACATATCTGGTGACATGCGTAGCACATGTCCCAACCAGCGTAATCAATGCAGGTCGATCACTTGCTCTAGTGGACGACCGCGACTGCCTAAAACTCTACGCCTAACCTCAGCATTGCTAGTCCGGTTATCCCACCAGACACGTGCAATGCTACGTAGACAGCGGTGTTCGAACACCGACAATCTATTTTTATCCTGTTCCCTTAGTGACCAAGTCTCTGCGCCGTAGAGCAGGACTGGCCGAACTGCTGTAGCATACACTCGACCCTTCACAGACAACCGGATGTCGCGACGGCGCCACAGATGTCTCAAGTTGGCAAATGCCAACCAAGCTTTATGTATGCACACCGACACTTCATCTGTGATGCGTCCGCCGGGTGAGATATAGCTACCCAGATAGTAAAATTTGTCTACTTCCTCTACTACTTCCCCAGTTAGGGTGAGACTGGGTGCTGGATCAACCCAATCTGGTAGTATCATTTTACACTGTGAAAGTACAAAACGCATACCGAACATGGCAACACTAGCACTCAAACTATCCAGAAAAGCTTGCAACTTACCTGGATCTTCACTTAGTGGCACAATGTCGTCTGCGTACTCTAGATCAGACAGTCTGCCACCCGGAAGTAAATCGACACCGCTATCCCTGCACGAGGATAGGGCTGTTTCCATAATCAGATCTATGACAAAGTTAAATAGAAATGGAGAGACTGGGCAACTCTGACGAACACCACTTTCCGTGGTGAACTCGGGTGAGGAAGTGCCGTAAGCTCGGACTCGGCTTCGGCTATTATTATAGAGGGATTGTAATATTGCGATTAACTTCTCGAGCAATCCCTTCAGGGAAAAGCAGCGCCAGAGTTTAGAGCGGTCGACTGAGTCGAAAGCCACTTTCAGATCGAGGAAGATGGCAATGGTGGGTCTACGAAAAGTGTCTGTGTTCTAGGATTTAACGAAGAGTAAAGATGTGGTCGATATAACGTCGACCAGGTCTAAAACCGGCTTGGTTCTAACGTGTGCACTCTTCACGAGCGGCAGACAATCGACGGAGTATGATCCCGGCGAGAGGTTTAGATTCAATGTTGAATAAAATAATTCCTCTGTGGTTTTCACAAGAGGATCTGTGGCCCTTCTTGTAAATCGGTATGATCACCGATTCACACCATTCAGTTGGAACCTCGTTCCTCTCCCACACTGAGCCCAGGAATTTTGTTAACTCCAAAAACCAAGGCTGGACCTCCATTCTTAAAAACGGATGGGGACAGCCCGTCGGGTCCGGAAGCCTTATACCTTTTGAGATAGCGTATTTCTCGGGTAACCTCTATTTCAGATGGAGGACTGATGTCAACTGGCAGTATTTGCACAGTTGAATCGAATGGGGGAAAGTCTTGTGTCGAAGGGGACCAGCTAAACTGTGCCTTAAAATGTTCTGCCCAACGTTCAAGACGACGTTCCTGAATTTGAATCAGTGCGCCATCGGACTCCTTAATTACCTCACTTACGCCTGCTTTCCTTGGTCCTGTACTCCTAATTAAACGAAAAAGATTGCGCCTATTACCAATAGCCACAGCCTTCTCCATCTCTCTACACTTTCCTACCCACCACTTCTCGCGGTCATTCCTCAGACTCTTGATGAGCTGGCGTTTAAGGGATTTGCGCGCTTTGTCGTATCTTGAATCCGATGGAATGGCTTTGCGAGCGTCCATCAGGGCAACCGAGGTTGAGGAGATCCATCGTTTTTGCTTTGATCGTGCGCCAGAGTTCGCCGTTGTTTTGATTGAAATTTGGATCGCTTCCTTGATTGCCGACCAGTGTTCATTGAGTCCTCCGGCTGATGGTTGAGTTGAGAGGCGATCTGATAGTTCCGCTTCGAAGGCCGATTTGCAACTGTCGGTGATAGTGTATGGTGGGCATCCGTTTTCGGCGGCTTTTCTGCGGTTGTTTATCAGGCGTAGGGAGAATCTCGCTCGTAGGAGAGCATGGTCCGTGTCTACGGGTGTTGACCAGTAGGAGCGGCAGTCTTCAATGGATCCTCTCCAGCGGTGGCTGATGGCGATTAATCTGGTGCGCATGAGGCTCTTTGTGTTTCAGTCTCTGATGTTCCGGTTTCTAATATTTTCCTGAAGTCCCTTTATTACGCACCGCATCGCTGATCAGAGCGATTTAGCTATCACGCGAACTCACGTGTTTGAAGCTTAGGGCGACGCTGGTCAATTGGCTATGTCCATCAACTGAACGCTCCGGAGAAAGTGTGTTTAAATCTCACCACCATTACTCAACTCCCCCCCCCTCCGCTATATATCCCCAGACAGGGCCTTTATGACTACAGCCCACCGCCTTACCTCACCGACATCGCTGTGTAAGTAATATTGTAACATTCACAATAGTTGTACATTTGTGTTCAGTAAAAATGTGTTAAGCTACTCTTATTTAATTATTTGATTTTCATCAATACGGAAATAAGATAAAATCACGAGATGTTAATAATTCGTTTGAATAATCGCTTACCTAAAAAAATAGGCACATTTATAGCACGCGAGGTTTTTCAACTATGGTGAATGAGCGTGTACAAACATACAGAGATTAATAACTATAGAAATAGAATTTCAGCT
The DNA here is from genome assembly GCA_900618425.1 of Echinostoma caproni. Classification (NCBI taxonomy): domain Eukaryota; kingdom Metazoa; phylum Platyhelminthes; class Trematoda; order Plagiorchiida; family Echinostomatidae; genus Echinostoma; species Echinostoma caproni. The sequence continues at coordinate 11,099 of UZAN01048483.1, read as the reverse complement.
GCACGGCAATTGAATTGTATCGAAACCTTTGGTGCGCATACGATCGGGCAATGATGTATGAATCGAAGTCTTTTGTAGTTTTTTGAAATAAAACCGCTGTATCTGATCGTAATTTTGTGATCATATCGCTTTACGGAATCCCTTTAATCGATCGGAGACACGGTTTTATTTGTTCAAAAGCACTCATAGTGCTTTTGATTTTTCAACCTGGGTAACCAATCGCATCACTTTTACACTAAATCGAGTTCTTCTCTTTCACGCGAACCACGGGTTTCTCCGGTTCTAATCTCCGACTCTCTCAGACATTTGTATAGACTGCATTTTGGATTGCTTCATGTCATCCTTCATTTCTGGCCTGTCTGCCCCCTTCGTAAGTAGATCATGTGTTCCCGTTCGGTCGCGATAACCTTCTATAATCTGTATGCAGAATCACGACAAACAGATGGCTTAACTCTCGTGATCGTTTCCTCAAGACCCCTGGTCTACTAGAGAAGGTTGTTTCTCATATTGGTTGAAGATGCAATATGCAGTTTTATTAAATTTACGAAGAAATTGAGTTGTTGCACGATTGCCACCGTTTCCGATACTCAGCTGCATCACTTAATGTTTTTGAACATTGATTCAACTGAGCCTGAAGGGCTATCGCGGTCCATATGTCCAAGTTGCTTGGTCATGGTTTTCATACCATCACACTAGGTTTAAGTTTGATTATTTTAGGCCTTCTTCCACTCACTACCTGCTGCAGCAAGCGTCATGCGGTAATCCTATCTGGTAACCTGCGTAACGGCCGTTGAAATTCATAGAGGTTAAGCGCTGGGGTCCTGTGCGCATCTCTTGCTTGCATGGTCAAGAACTATTTAGTGAGAAGTCTGTTGTCGCAGTAACATTGCATGAGCCGATGGTACTAATTGGGGGCCTTCAACGTGAGGACTCTGATGCACGTAGGTCAACAAGCGTGTCTGGTGCGTACAATGGACTCTTTGGGGATTGATGTCAGCTGCGTTTCGGAGACGCGAATCCAGGATCATAGTACTACAAGCCACTTGAGTGCCCCGGGGTTGTCTTCGGGGTTCATCCTCCACACGTCAGGTGATATCGAAGCCCGTTCAGTAGGTAGCGTGGTGTGGGCATTGTACTCAACAATACAGCCGAAGCCGCACTACTCGATTAATTCCGGTGAAGAGTCGCTTATGTGCGATGTGTCTCTAAACTTCTGTCAGCGTGCGGCTAGGAAAGAACACAGTAGGATGGTTGTTCATTGATTCAATTTATCTATACCGACAGTTAGTCGGTACTAACTGCAATTCTGACGCACAAAAAGGCAAGTTCTATGACATACTCATCGAATTCAGTCGATTGAACCGAAACTTCGATATAGCTGTTCTCTCAGGTGATTTTAACGCTCAAGTTGGAAAAGTGAGTGCATAGTAAGCCTGCCTAGGCTGTCATTGTACTCTGCGCTGCCAGCGAACAGATAATGATGATCGAATTCTTCAGTTCTGCGTTAATCATCATCCGTTCGTAGCCAGCACCAACTTCCGTCACAGCTCTCAACGAACAGCAACGTGGTGCTCCAATTTAACTGGTACACTAACTAAAATCGACCACAGAGCATTAAGCTATCGTTGGCGTTGCTCAGTGCAAAATCACAGGTCCTATTGGACCACCTGCGTTGAGTCTGACCACACATGGGTTTTGATGCAGTTCACCCTCCAACTAACTCACTAGTCCCAGAAAATCCCACTAGACTCGATTGGTAGATGATCGTTTATCTGGCCCAGCCGTTCGTACCCGTTTTGAATCAGAACTAGTGCAAGAGCTAAACGCGCTTCGGCGTGGATGATGGGATCAGATTAGAAAAAGAATGCACCCCGCAGCGACGGTTGCTTCTAGATCGGAAACGATAGCCTGTCAGAGGCATTGGATATCTGAGCAGTCAGTAACACTGATGGAGAAAAAGCGGAAAATCCCAACCACCCGGGATCAAGGCAGGGTTAGGTGGTGTCTGCAACGTCAACTCAATACGAGCCTCAAGAAAGACTGAGAAATGGTGAGAAACTATAGCTAGTGCAATGGAAGTAGCACCCGCCCCATGGAATATCCGAAGACTGTTCCAACTGATACGCAATACGAGAGGTTGCCGAACCACAGTTTGTGAAACAATTTGTGACAGAAGTAGACAAGATATTCCCAATAGAGAATAACGGTTTGACCGGCGGCAGATTACTTCAACGAACAGTTCAGTTGTCCAGGCGCTAACCAGGCTATGTCTTTCGGTGTAGCTGAGGCTCCGTGGGCAATGTCGTCTGAACCTCCTACAACAGCAGAGGTTCGTTCTTACATCCAAGCTCAAAAGAAAGGAAAGGCAGCAGGTCCGGACGGGCTTCCTCCGTCTATTTTTTAGATGGGGGTGATGACCTTGTAGACTCCATTACTGATATAATGCGTAACATCTGGTCACGTGAGCACATTCCATCATCCTGGAGCGAATCGCTGATCGCACCAATTTTTAAGAAGGCATCTCGCNGACTACGCAAACCGCCGTGGAATAAGTTTGATCCCAATCGTCACCAAGTTACTAGCCTCCATCATACTTCGACATCTGACACCGTTTAGAGAGACAAACATCCGCGAACAACAGGATTTCGACCAAGTCCATTTGTATCGATCAAATCTTCATGTCTTTGAGATACGCCATACGTACCGTCGACCAACGGTTGTCGTGTCCCTTGATCTATAGGGAGCTTTCGACTCAGTTGATCGTGAATTCTTTATGGGTTCGCTCCTTCGCAAAGGAATGCCGCGGAAGTACGTGAACATACTCCGTTCACTCTACTCGCATACTTCTGGTAGCGTAAGTGTCGACTGGGGGCTGGGTATATCGTTCATAATTAGCAGCGGTGTTTGTAAGGGTGCTCTCTTTCGCTATTCCTGTTCAATTTCATCATAGACGAAATGCCGGAGAACGCACTAAGTGGTTTCCAAAATGTTGATATTGAATGGGCAGCTGGAGAAAAGCTGTGCGATTTGGAGTACGCTGACGACATCGTCTGCTTGTTCGAATGTCTGGAGGATGCACACAGATCACTTGCCAGATTAGCAAGTTCTGTCGCTCCGTTCGGCAGGTGCTTTGCACCTTCAAAGTGCAAAGTAATGCTACAGGACTGGGTGTCGCCGAGTTCTGCTCTGAAACTAGACGATCAGGAATTAGCTGAAGTTGAATGCTTCTCGTACTTAGGTAGCTGCGTGACCAACGACAGTAGCGCATCAAAGGAGATAATCGCCCGCCTTTCCATGGCTCGAGCAGTGGACGCAGGACTAAAACATCTGTGGCGGTGACGTGACGTTCCACTGAAGTTGAAAAGTTGCGTATACTGCTCCACTGTACTATCAATTCTGCTTTACAATTATGAGACGTTGAATTGTCGGGTAGAGGGCATCCGTCACTTAGTGGTTTTCGAAAATCGTTTCTTACGTAGTTTGACCCAAGTGGGATTGAGTGAGCGGGTTAGTAACCTAGAAGTCGTCGGGTATTTGGGAATGCATTGAACACGAACTCGCTATCGCATCGAATTCAGCTCTATGGGCTCCGTTGGTTAGGACACGTTTTGCATGTGTCCGACGGTCGCCTACTACAACGCGCCTTGTTTGCAGTGACTGTCACATGCTGGAGAAAGCCACGTGGAGGCCAGCAGATGACGTGGAGACGAGGCATGAAGAAATGCACAGAGCGATTGGGTAGAGCAGGCGTCGGTCGTTTTTCGGGATGGGGTTCAAAAGACTCCGAAACCGCGTGATTGGAGACACTGAAGGTCATGGTTACGAACCGATAGCAATGGCGATCATGCTGTCACTTATTATCAGACCAGAAATGCTTGAAACAGTATGTAGTATAGTAATAGTATAGTACGTATACGCAGTTAGATTGTGTGCTCTTCTTGTGGACCATAGAGGTTCGCTTTCTTTTCCCGTCCCTAAAATTAGGTCCAATCCCTATCCTGCTTGCACATTCTCATTTACTCTGTATGCAAAATGAGTTTGGCAACGATCAGTGAAGTTCGTTCCGCTGTATTACCCAGTGCAATGATGATAATGATGACTGATTGGAACACAGACGATATGCATAATACTGATGTGATTTACAGCTCCTCGCGATAAAAGAAGCCATGTGTGCGTCAGCAGAAGAAGCGAAAATAATGTATGAAAAAATTGCGAAAGTAATAGGAGGTGCGTTTTTTTCTAAAGACTGGTTCACTATTTATCTCAAAATCTGCTTATTGAAATAGCTGCTACTTTGGTTTACCTAGTGTTGTAGTCAGTTTTATCATACATTATGTTGCGCGATGTAATTGGCAACTCTTGTAATAAATGGTTTCCATTTTTGATGACCTCTCGTTATCACAGATTACCCAATTGTGTCGTATTCCACTGTACCTTTCAAACGGCATGGTTCGGGCCCAAATTGAATGCACGAACCAGTTTCCTTTGTCTCAGGAGCACTTTGATCTCGTCCGGTCCACACACCACGTTCTATGCGAATTTTTATGTGAAATAATCACCAGAGATTTGTATTCAATTACTGCATCGGTTCCGTTCGAGGAGAACTCTCGTTTGTTTGATCAGTTCGTTTACGACCCTAACAATGCGTTGGTTTGCGGATTGCTTTGTATTGTCAAGTGGCCTGGTGAGCGGTTTATCTTTAGCGTATGCGCCTATTCATCTGTGTGCTTCAACGAGTGGCTTTTTGATGAACGATCATGGTGGTTTTAATGCAATGATTGTGATTCGGTTATATCTAGGACCAATCAACACGATTCAAAAGCTCATTGGTTTCTCGCAAAAGCTGGCACTATTCTGCGGACACAGTTTTATCCGATTTCTCTCCCTCTTATTTTTTCAAAATTTTCGTTACATACTTTCGTGTGATGAACAGTAGACAAGGTAAACCCCATAGTCACGAGGACCTGTTGTTCAGTGGTGAAAACCGGCAACCTAAGCCTCGGGATTTAGAGTGGTGAACCACATAAGACCCCGAAAGGTTAGGCGTGGTAATGAACCGGACGACAACAGATCTGCCTACCACCGAAGTCGGGTGGCGGGGGAGGGGCTCGAACCTCAGCCCACAAGGTTCAAAGCACTCGGTAGCATTCAACTGTGCTGTCCGTGGACAATCCAAAGATAAAAGATTTATTATGGGAATAACTTACAAGCTCATGCTTCTCTCGTCCCATAGGTTCGTGTTGTGTTTAGGATACATACAATTCCTTGTGTAAAATGTCATGTGATACGTGCTTCTTCCACTGCTTCACACAGCTTCACTTATGTTGGAATGTAAGGTGTACTGATGTTTCATCGAGTTCCAGTTTGGGTGCAGGCCAAATATCAATGGAGGGAGATTATGCACTACCGAGTCTTCTATATTTTTTCTGGGATCTCGACAACATTCTTGCTGTTATTTATCCTCGTTTTGTTCGTAGACTGTGCTCCAAACATCGATGAATTTAATTAATTCCCTTTGTTTTATTTTATTTCAGTCTCCACAATCGACTTTGTGGCTTGCAAACATCTGCTATCCCAATCATCTGAAACTTCGGTCCCACTGTTTACAAATTCGCTGTTGAATGCATCATCCAAACTGTCTGCGAAGTATGGTGTCATACCCTATCGACAAGTTCCATTAGATCAAGTAGATCCGTCTTCGTGGTCTGGATTACTCCTCCGATCTGAAATCGCATCTCAGGTCGATGTAGGCTTGATGGTTTGTGCCGGTCCCGATCCACATTCCCCAGACTCGATTGAATGTTACCGCCTGAGTCGGCATCCGCAAATGGCTCGGGCATGTCGAACGAAAAGTAAATTTCAGATCAATCCAATCACGTACAAATCCAGAGATTGCCGCGTGCATCCTTTGAGTGCCTGGCTTTGGTTCACCCTGACCCTGGTGCCAGCAGTATTGTATCAAGTCAATCGAGCCTTATGTTGCGTGGAGCTGGCCCAACATTTGGGTAGGCTTGTGCATTGTGCGATTCCCATCCGTTATCCGGTTCTGATCCCGGACCGACTGGACGCGCCCAAGTGCATGCTTTCCGAATTGCGCACAGCCTGCGATCAGGATCATAAAGCTGCTGGTTTCCTCATGTGGCCCACATTGACCAAACCATGGTCACAGTCAAATCGGCACAACGAACTAATAGAAGTCGGGAACTTGCTTGAGGCCACCACTACATTAGGAGCGGATGATATTGTGAACCTGGAACGACTAGAGTTATGGGGTGATTCGTTTCTCAAACTTATGTCAACTTTGATTGTCTATCAGCAATGTTCCACCGATGCTTCCGAAGGTGATCTGACAAGTGCACGCATTCCGCACATCTCAAATCTTCACTTAGAGAATGTGATTAAACGACTAAATTGGTCA
>UZAN01048482.1:7892-24047 GCA_900618425.1 Echinostoma caproni | reverse complement strand
CCTTATTGTGCCTCTCACGTCACGCTCCTTGTCATAGAACCCATTTAAGCGAAATACTTCGACGTGATAATATAGATACTGATCTTCGGTGATCGTTCCATACAGAAAATGTTTTGAACAAATTACATCGTTTGTCTTTTCCCATTGAAAAAATCAGACATATTTGGATCGATAGTTTATCATTTCCCACTTCTGTCTGACAATGTGTTGTTCCCATTAACAATAGGAACTCCAGGATATAGATAACCCCTCAGGATGACCAGGTAGACATTTTGACCAGCTTTTGATAACAGTCCCTCGTCTTGCTTCACAGCCATATTTCGAGCCGTCTCAGGTACCAAATGTGTTTTCCATCTTCGACAGCTGTTTACTGAAACAATAATTACACATGTGATCCCTCTTGTAGATGAGCAATCAGGATGAAAATAATGTCTCGATAAAATAAAAATGATCAAAATCGAGGTCTTCAAGGGGATGACCGGAAGAAAACAATAATTTTATCCAAGCCACGTTTCCGCGCACAGACACAACTCAGATACAAATATCACGTGCATTTTACACTGACATCGAATTGATAATCTGGTCAAAATTGAGTGAGCACGTTATCTCCTTCGGTCGGCCCCGTTCCCACCACGACAAACCAACCGTGTACACACCTTATAGGATAACAAATAACTAAATTAATTTCTTGTTATACAGCGCATTTGCAGCTCGGGTACTGGATTCAAAACGAACAAGCCTGATTCTTTATTAGGCGTTGTGGCGTATATGCGTCCAATCATTCATTTACTTCTCAGTATAAAAGAAAAACTCGGAAAATTGACCCTGGCGTCGAGTTGGCTGCGAATAGACGCATCTAACTCACAAAAACTGTTACAAAATCATTGCAATGGCTCTTCGAGGTTTGTTCGTCTCAAATCCATTCCCCAAGATGCTAATGAGGTTTGTGTTGCCCAATCCACATCGGGAGTTAAAGAATGAGAATAACGAGACCAAAGACTATCCGATATGCATACCTGAAAAGCGTGTCAAAGACAACGAAACCGGCCGTGTGCTTCTCGGAAATTTTGTCCAGTCATTCATATAGTGCTCATTATGGATGGCTGTATTTAAAAATGTGCCATTAATCACAACGTTCCTCAGAGATGATATTACAGGGCATATAATTTTCCTGCTAATTATGAGCAACACATTCCACGAACAATACAAACCACGCTGTCATTGGAGCCCCGTGTTGTACAAGTTTTCTTCTTCGTTTTGCTGAACATCCGGTTGTGTCGCAATGGTGCCAAGACTTGATGGGAAAGTGAACATGTTCGGTTTTCTCTCAACTCGTGGGAAAGCATCATAATGAATCATTTTCGCGTGATATTCAATCTCAAAGCCTGCCCGTCACAAATCCATCCATTTGGGGCTACAACCACAATCACGTTTGGTCCGAGACCTCCATATTCTATTGTCGAGATGGGCCTCGAGTGCTGTATTTCTCCACTGGTTATCAGATATGTCCACTATAAACTTGTTTCTGTAGCAAAGCTAAACAACGGTCAGTTCGTTATCGATTGTTTTCTCAACACTGGAGCTCTCCGGAAGGGTGAAAGGTTAAAAAACGATTTTCGCTTTTTATTCTGATATGACGAATAAGTAGTTATTTTTTTGAAAAGTTCGAGTAAAATGTATCATTGTGCAGTTTTGTGGGCTCTTCCTTCAACCCTGCAGCGGAGAGCCGTTGCAGTTGGTTCATACGGTTTTAACAGTAGTCAGCTCCCATGCGTTCAATATGTTTACCCACCGGGATTGTGAAACAACTCTCCGTGTTAAAATTCTGTCCGTTTCCACTCAATATAGTTCCAAAATAATGCGTAAGCTGCCGTAGAGAGTCCATTTTGTACATTAAACCCATAAGCGCCAAGATTTGGCAGCAGGCTGTGAACTTGCCTGTTCTTATTGTACACTATCATCTAAAGCTTGGTGCCACATTTATCCGGCTTGTTTCTTATGCACATGACCAGGCGCTCACTGTTCCTCAATGGAATCAATGGATCGCTGACGGTAAGTGAGAAATGCAGTTTGCAAAACGTTCTTGTTGTGCGAAGCGACAGCTCAAATTGTGCTTAATTGTATCAAGTGATAGGGATCCCATGCATTTTTACCATCACAGCGTTTTGTTTCACAAAAGGTTGTTTAAAACGAGGTATTCCGGAATACTGGGATTTTCAAACAAACGCTCCTTCCATGGAACCGTCAACTATACTTCGACTTCTAGTCCCATTAAGGTGTTTGTGAACCCGTTTTATTCCAAATGGTCTAACATGGCATGCCAAAAGAATTCACATATTTTAATTACACACCGAAGTAAACTTTGATAATGTTCAAATTAGCAATTCCGCCGACACTCACATTGGACTCAGCTATATTGGCGCGTCTCCGGCCTCTGTCGATATTGTCTATAGGCGGATAAGTCAACTAATATGTTTTGTATTTGCATCATACCGTAGATTACAAAACTCCCTTCCGCTTGTTTTCCGCAACCCGAATCTCACAGGTGCGAATTTTCAACCGTCCAGGATTCTATCGCAAGAAGAAATGGTTTCGTGTGACTACCCGACACACAATCACTGACAGTCGGAGTAAGGTTTTCAGAAGTTTTCTTATCAGGTATAGCTACAACCATGACATTACTGATTTCTGGGGGATTGACGAAGTCAGGAAGCTCAATCACTATAGGTAAACAGAAAACATGCAACCTGAGTCGAATGAACCTATACTGAGTAGCTTAGGCGATTCTCCAAACAGGAAGAAACAGCTGTCCTTTGCTCTTTGCTGGTTAGCGCATACATTTCCATCGCATTTAGATGTACTTCTATTCCCTGGATTACGCAATATCATCATGTTAAGGGCTCAATCAGTTACTGAACTTACAAGTCCTAACCCTAGCGACTGATGTTGGTCATTGGGGACAGACATATCGGCCTGTTTTTGTCAATAAGTACAACGTCAAACATTCAAAAATGGTCAAAATAACCACTTGGCTCCAACTGAAGTTTAAACGACATTGGTATCTGCAGATAAAATGCAAACCTAATACAAACCTAATATGACGGTTTCGATCTATGGATTCAAGCTACTGAAACAGGCTAAAACAATTGTCCAGTGCTTCTCAGCTTTACAATACAAGGTTCCGTAATAGTTGAAACTCACTACATAAACAAAAAAAATCCCCTACTGCTCTGTCGAAAAAAGTTTATTTGAGTACCTGGTTTGCTGATATCCTTAAATGGAATGCAGAAGCGGCCAGTCAATAGTCTTGAAATTGGCCATCAATATCGGTTGGCTGTTTACGTCCATTGAATTGGTTGGATCGTTATCACAGGAATATCCGAACGTGTGTATACTGAAGGCGGTTCAATCGAAAAAAAAAACATGTTGATTGATGAATAAGTACCGAAGTCATCTTTTGATAAGTGAATAAGGAAGAGGGATTACGATTAGAAAGAGTAAAAAATGGTGATAACAGAAATAAATGAAAAGCGATTAATTGCAGGGGATATGAAGCTGAAATTGTTACTAATGCCATAGAAGAGAACAGTTTATTTAGATAAAGTCATAAGAAAATAAAATGAATATGAAAATGTAGGGAAATAGAAAATTGATCAAAAGAGTCAAAAGAGTCAACAAAAATTTGCACTGCTGATGAGTCCCAAACAGGTCGAAACAGCTGTCCAGTGCCCTTTGTCGGTTATCACAAACATTTCCATCACATAGATGTGATGTAGCCTGAAAACAGGTTAACGCTTCCTGTTCTTCTATTCCATGGTTGAGATGTTCCTGACTAGGACACGAATCTTTCTCTGAAACAATATTATTTTGATGTCGAAGTAGCAAGATGGTAAACGTTGAGAATGACAAACACTTTTTCCACCTGTCATTCATTGTTTCGAATTACGTAGGAAGTACCTAATGCAACAATCAGTATATTTACCACCACCATATGGTGAATCAACGTAGGACACCAAATAGACTGTTCTCATTCTATTCACGATGAAAATGTCTGACGATTGGCAATCAATATCAATTGAACTGGAACAACGAGTGGGTGTATGTGTATCCCGATGCTTCCGATTGATAGTCCCAAAGAAAATTTGCAAGTGGAGCTTTCTCACTGATATAATTTGGACATTTAACATTAACAACTTATGGAAATTATGGTGTATTCCATCCTGAGCACAGAACTATCCTTATTGCTACTACTGTTATAAGTCCAGAAGGCGATGCTGGTCCGGGATAGTAGCTTATTGTCAATACCGGTCAGTACATGGTTGAATTATCATTCATATAAGAAAATACCTCATTCGGAACAAGTTTGTTCGGTACGGTGACCACAAGAATGCACATCTGATAGTGGACTGTTACATTTGCGTATCTTGTATGCTCGTGTTCAATTGTGGTTCTTCGGAGAAACCAAACCAAAAGTTTTGAAGGATGTTCACGGTGTGAATTTGTAGAGGGAAACAGTGTTTGAATTAGACCACGCATTCTAATCTGCGAGGTTCTGACCAAGCTGCTTTTTATTGCGTTGGAGTCTATTCCATCATTATCACAACAGTGAAAGGTTTTCAAACCACAGACAAAGAACCCGAAGACAATTGAAGGCTGACGTAATGTGGAGTTCCCCCACGTACATTACCTTTACCTTTACGGTGCCGTTACATGCAATACATTTTTCTAATTCATTATGAGTCTTCTCCGGTGACTGCCTGCTACAAAATCATGCTTGTAATTTGAAGATACAACTTGCGAACAGAACTGCTTAAAGTAGTGCACGGTAAAGTTGTTTGGAAAAGTACGCATTAGAAATAAAGTTAATGAATAATTCAATGTAGACTATTGGATACGCATACCTGATGCGGAATCAGTAGGGTACTTTAGGGAACATTTTGTCGCTATTCGGGGATTATTTGCTTGCAAAAATCAGGAATAAGATTTTGGGTCATTGGGGTCTAACTCACACAACTTAGCATGCATTCACTGCTTCACTGGTAAATGCCTGAAGAAGAGTCGGTGTTTACTCGAACTCTGGGCGAAACTTGGCAAACGTGGAAGAGTTGTTGATGTAAAACCACCTCCCAAGCCTGAAGGCTGCCTGCTGCTGCTGTTCAGTTTATCCGCCTTAATTCAACAATGTGGAAGTGTCAACCGTGTCAACTGGGAATAGTATGTGTGGCGGTATTAGCGAATTTTGAGTCAGCGCATTTTACTGTGCATTAATGAAAGCGTTCTCACTAAAACGGCTTGCCAGTGGGTGGTATTTATGACAGATCGATTACAGGTAGTCTGACCAGCAGTTTAGTGGTCAAGTAGAGACGATTACGAGGAGAACCATGAAACACTTGTTTTTGAACTTCTCTATACCAGGGTTTGTATTCTGTCAGTTTTATGTCCTGGTATTTCATTGCTCCTCTATGAATCATACGGAGAATGAGAAACTGCTTGAATTGTCTATATGTCTGTTGAACGCATCAGAATGAATGAACACAAATTAACTGCTTGCATTCTCGCATCGATAAATTTCTGAGCTAGTTTAGAGACAGGGGAAGTATCATGCGTGATTCAATGAGCAGGACGTGCGTGAGGCAAGTGGGAGGAAGCTGGAACGAGTCCTGGGAACTGGGAAGGCCTGTTATACTATTTTGTATGTCCAACCTTTCTTTATTCAAATCCTTAATCAGCTCATTAGCAGTAACTATGATAATGTACGGTTCAAATCAAGAAAAGCTTAATTAAAAACATCATGAAATTCTCAGTTGAGATAGATGAGTTGTGTGACAAAATTTTTAAGCTTTTGCTCCAGTTTTCTTTCGGTACATACACAATTAAAAGTTATCAGTTCTGCATCCCTACTACTGGTTGGTTCATTTGCAAAGCTTTTATTTTTGATCAGTTTATTGCCCTCCACACACAATACGTGATGATTATTTTCCAAGATGGGAAGCAAAAATGTCTCAACATGATACAATCAATCGGTAATCACACTTGGGACAACAGATAAAAGATAATGAAGAACTACATTCACGAAACTGAAGTGATTCAAATACCAAAGGCCTAACACCTAAGAAGATTAGTATCATAACCAAGGGAGAAAACATTAAGGAGGAAAACCGATGCTTCGTGGACAAACAAAACTGGGCTGAACGGAGTGCGTGCGCTGTGACATCTGTGATGAACAAACTATACGAAGAAAGACTCTCAAAAAAGGAGTTCTAAGCACCAGTCCGTACGCACGGGTTGCTCAGTCTCATCTCACCTGAAGAGTGACGAGAATTCGATTGAGAAACAGTAGGACCTATTGTGCAAGTTTGTCTGAACGCGTTCCGAAGCGTTTCCCCCAGGCTCGACACGATTTCGTCAACTCTGTGGAAAACGATACTGAACTGTTTCCCGTATACGTACTGAAGCGGACTCCGAGATCTGAAGTCACGTGATAGAAGTGAGGTCAAATTGGGATAGATGAGTGAACCAGTACAAGGAAACTTTTTTCTCGTGATCATTTAATGGATTCATTAAATCGAGAATAACAAATTAGAAATTTTGACTGAATATCCAAACAAGATTGCTTAGTTGTAAACGGATCAAAAGCACGGCACTGTCATACAACAACACACATTGCGGATGTGAGCTCGGTCAAAGATAAAACATTAGCAAAAGCTTTGCCCAACCCGGTAGGCAGACAGGCAGGTGCTAGTGAAGCATTCATTGATGTTCCGATCGAGTACAACTAATTCATCGGTTCCCTATATCTGAAACGACATCGGCTTTTCGTCTTTATGCTGCAAAAGCAAAACTTTTGAGATTCCGATTGAGTTGTATGTCCTAGTATTCTTTGTCTCTTTTATATTGTATACTGTTACGAACATTACCAAGATAACAATCTCACCACTTGCTCTCTTTCATTCCAAAGCTAAGTTTCTCAGTTCCCTTGACAACAAATTGAACCGTAGTGATTATGCAATTTGTTCACTTTTCGCTGCATTGTGCTACGGGTTATCCACTGAAATAATCGCCACCTGAAATTGAAGTTCTACTACTTTCAAGCAGCATTAGAATAAACCATTCAAATAACCCGGTTCATTCGTTTGATATTATCAGCAATTAAGAAAACAACATGGTAAAGATTTTTGAAGCATGCTCGAAATGTCACGGGATACCGAGTCAGGCCATTCGTTAGGCACCGTCAATTCGAAGAATAAGGAACATCAAAGGAAACCAAGTATTTAAAGGGGCTAAACCGACCAATCAGAGCCACTCAGTCACGGGAATTTTTTGTTGGTAATACGGTTAGGGATTCGGCAATATAGATAAGGGGTAAACAAGAGCGAACATTAACTAACCGATGTCGATAAAACGGGGTTTCACAAACAAGCGAAGAAATCGGTATGGCACAATTTAATGCGGAATGAGTAAAGTTCACTTGTATAGAAAAGACGCGGGGGGGGGGGNTCACAAGAGCCAAGATGGAACAGATTTGCTCGTATCAATCTGTCACTAACATGCATCATGCTATGAAGACCAAATTTTTCCCCATAGCGGTGAGGAGGGGATGATTACGACGGGAGTGTTGCTCGAATGCTGACAGTTTTGTGGACATGGGCTATATCATATCAAGCTGTATAAGAATGGGGTCACAAGTGCTGGCAACTGTGGCTGAACAGATTTCAACGTGTCCATTAAAGCGTCTCAAATGGGTTAAGGTCAAGTGATTTCCTAAACAGTAATTAGGCCATGATCCGGGAGCGATGATCAAAAGGTGATCCATAGCATTTTAAGAATAATTTGAGAAAATATCCCTTTGATTTTCGAAACCGTCTTTTTGAATTGAAAAACCATCACTTTGAACTGAGAAACTGTCACTTTGATTTGAGAAAGAAACGCTGTGGTTGGATCCGCTTCCGTTCAGCGCACCTCCTTGGTCAATCGATCACACAGTTTTTCTACCCCCGGAATGAGCAAATTTCTTCCCCCGCTCTTTCTGTGTTGAAATGAGGCAGACCTCAGTGGTGCATGTNCGGTGACGTCGTGTGATTCACGCTAATCTGGACCCCACTCGATAAACACAAACGGTGCCGAACTGTTTAGTGCGCGCTAGAGCTAGCGTACAGTTCGTCACGTGAATCATGCTCGATGTATTCGCTTGGACACTGACGATAACTCAGTCCCCAAAGCTTACTACGACCGGAGACGAATTCAGTGCTTACATTATGCTCCACTTCCATTTACTTTTCCACCCTGCCCCGAGGCCAGTACAACTGTGCTGACAACGTTGTGCGCAAGCGAATTGTGCAGGCTTTCGAAGAGGAACATAATTGGCCTGTTGCTGCGACACACAGCGGAGTGAAATATAAATATATATAAACAACAGATAAATCCATGAAAACACCGACTGAGGGTTAAACTGATGGAGAGCAATAGTACANGTACAAAATTGAGTGAATGTTAAATTAATTGGCCATTGGGAATTTTCCAAACTGGTTGATCTATACAGCAAGAGAGTGAACAGTTCCTAATGCCTGATGGGAGCTGCCGTTCCACCTGTTTATCTGAGTTTCTGTAAGTGGTGTTTATTACGCTCGGGTACAACAGGTTTCGAGAAGTCGTAATAAGTCGGTCCCGAACCGTGAATGTTATCAATTTGCCACTGAAATCTTCCTCACAAAGTTCTCATGAGACAAATAGGTTAAATAACAAACGTGGCACTAATACAACTCTCCTTCACACAAGCAATGGCCACAAAAAGGTCTTCACAATCCCATAATCAACTTAATCTGTTGGTTATTAATTGTTCGTTTTTCATTTTTATTATCCGAACAGTACAAGACGCGAACAGTAGCCGGGGAAATTTGTGCATCTGTTTTGTGCATGGATACCGGATTCTATTGAACCACATCAATATATATATATATACATATATATATATATATGTATACTTCTCTGTTTCGACTGATTGAATGTCGAAAACACGCTGTTTGTTTGTAGGTCACACAGTCCGCAATGAAAATGCACCAGGGTGAAAGTATACTGGGTTATTGACGTGTTTGCAGTGTTTTATTTAATTAATGGTCTACAAGGGTTGCCCGAACGAAATGGACTTTTCATCCTATGATATGATAAACAACACATTTTCTATTGGTTACAGTTATTGGCTTAAAAAAAGTGGATCGAATGCGGAAACCGCAAAGTATTATTCGTTGCTTGCGCAAACACCACTACAGCAGTTGCAAGCGCTTTGTTTAAATTAGACAACTCCGGGAATTGTGATTAGTGAGGTGACTGGAATTGGAATTTTAGGCTGTTTTTTCTGTTTCCTGTTTGTAACAAAGAGTGGATAGTTCACTGTTTTGTCTGCACCTTCCATTGAGCCTCTTAGGTACATTTTACAAACTATAGACAAAGCCTAGTATTTTACTGGTTAGGTCAGGGACGAGAAACGTTCTTTCATTAGCCTAATTTCTCAGTGAAATATGAAGTACTGCCGCTTATCTGGTAATACTGTGATCGCCCAGTGTCTGACGTTCGCTTATTAAAAAAAGAATTGCTCGACCAGATGTCTTTTAGTAATTTTAACTGAAAGCATAAAAGATGGAAATTATATCTTTTGAATACACAAAACCAATCATTTGAATGCTTTTCGTTTTCCATTATACATTAAATTCCGATGGCAGGATCAGCCATATCCGGTTTCGTGAAATTAGGACAGAAAATAATAACAATAATCCCTATCTGAATAGTCATTACTTTTGTTTCCTCTTTTCTTGACAAAATGATGTGATATCAAATGTGACGTATTAGCCACTTGATGAGTCACCGGAAAAAAGTTTTTTTGCTATACTGCGAGTTTCATTCAATGTGTGTCGCTGGTATATTCCGGGCATTATAAATTTGTCTAATCAATTTTGAGGATGACCGAGAGGGGGCTGTGGTCAAATTAAAGTTGGTTGGAGAAATGCGGAAATGAAGAGGGAGATTGCCGAGAGTGACGTTCGAATTGATGGAACGTTTACCTCAATAGCTGGTTCATCAGCACGCTAGAGGTAGAATAGTCCCACAAATTAACATTCCGTTCTTTTTTTGGTGAAAGCCCCCAAACCTGAGTATCACTGCCCAACATGGGCCTGAGAGTTGGAATGCATAAAGCCATTTGTATAAGTGAAATGCATAGAAACATTTTTCCAAGCAAACAGCCATTGAATGAGTGGCAAGTGTGCAATCTAGATGAGCCACGCGCTCTGGAAATTGGACTCATACCTCGTGTTATGCCGTGACTTAATCTATTCCGAATCTCCATTTGGTTGATGTCACGCAATTAACCAAAAACGACAACTCGGTTGAACTGAACCAAATGATTTTGAATTTTCCTTGCATTAGTAACGGGTCTATGTGTTCCTAAGGATAGCATTGACGGTTAATCTCTATCGATACGACAGTTGTTCATTGTGAGTAACATTGTTTCACATTGTTGCGCTGATTTGAAAAAGCGGTGTTTGCTGAGCAATTAAGCGAGGCGTACAACATTGTCATGAAACTTCCACGGGCAGAAAAACATTGCTTCCTGACGGACCATTATTCACCACAACACATTTTACTTTGGTCTAATCAACATGAGTGACTTGTCTTCAGGGGCATCTACGTAAAAAACTATTTTCCTGGCATCCACCTTTGTAGATTTACTGACACAAACAACCGAATCAGTCCACCATATCAGTATATAAGTTTAAGGGGCCCGCTGGAGATAATGCAAAGTCGAGGATGATAGAACATAAAAACCACTTGAATAGTTCTTACCGAGTTCCCTGTTGCTAGCACTTGCGTTTTATGTTGTCAATTGCATCTAATAATATGTACTCAATATAAAAAAACCGGCGGTCATCGTTTCAAATCTCTTGTTTATTCAAATCGATAAATGGTTCAAATGTGGCGGATGAAGTTTTGTCGTTAGCTTTTCAATGTTATTTCATGAAACTTAATGTGAAAAAATAAAGAGGCGTTCAATCATAAGAAATTTCATTTTTTTTATTGTTGTTGTAATAGTGGAGGGTGCGGAAGTATCCAGGTTTGATGGCTCCCCAGATTTTAAGGTGTTTTCGTATGAGGTAATCCTGAAAGCTTCGCGAATATCGGTCAGACTCGAATGCTTGTACTGCCGCTACCTACGGATTCGGATAGTGAATAAGCTCGGTCGGTTGAGGTAAGGGTTCACGAAGATGATTTTGTTCTAATATTGCATCCCTAATGTTCTGTCTATACGCTGAATATTTGTAACGTACGGTTGTTACGTACAGTTTCAGTTATTACAGCAACACCTTTTGATCCAAATGCTGATAAAAATTCAATAATCGCATTTAACTCACAATTAATTGTGAGTTTTGGTGTGGGATAATTGATGTTGATATTGATTTGAACTGTTGACAAATATTGAAAATCGGTTTTTCGTAGCTCGGGTGAACTCGGGCGCTCTTCAACCAACTCAATAAACAGGCACATCGAACTGGATCACGTGTACACGGCAATGCAACTGAAGGACCAAATAACGCAACAAAGGTCACGCCGTGACCTGAGAACGAACGAAAACCGTAATCGGGACGAAAGGACAACTTCCTCCCCTCCCACCCCCACCCGCTCGCAACAGTTCAACGGCGGACCGAGTCGAACACAGCGAGAACAGGGGACGAAAATAGCCCGTGGAGAAGATCGCATATATAAACGAACGGTTACAGACAGAACACTGCCACTTCACAAGCACTGATGATGTCACCTCGGCTGGTGACGAAACGTTTGCAAACAAATTGCCAAGCTCGGCGAACAGGCGAAATGGAATTGATTTGAACTATCTATCTATTTGAACTATCCTTCGAACTTTCCCTCCACGCACACTAGTCAGCTCATCGATTCATCCGTACACTCGGAAGCACTAGACTCGAGTTTCAGTCTTATTCGAGCAAATCAGTAGTGCATATCCATTTTCCTGTCCGGGATTTGAACTCCGCACCCATCACACGGAAGGCGCATGCGTTATCACTATGTCAACCAGTTCACCACTCACAAGTAACTGTCAGTTAAATGCGATTAATCAATCCAGCTGTGGTGATCCAGGCCTACGTGATGACGCCTACCCTGGAGCGGAGCGTTACGGTTTCTGGACATTTGCGATCAATGGAATTTGAAAGATGACATCAATGACACGTATGGCTTCTGACTACACGTCATTGGTGGATCTTGCAGCCAATCTGAGGCAGTGCAGACAGAAGCAGAACTATGCAAGTAGTATTGCAATCGGATTGTGGAAGCCTTGATAACCAATATTCTTCTTTTGTACATATTATTTGATCGCCTTCACTTCTTAAACTAACTACGTACTACGATTCCTCGCCTCTCGTTCACTTGGGATATTGCGAGCTCGTGCCATTGCGGTCCAGTGCTTCCGTAATTCAGTCCGTGACAGCTAATCCTTGAGTCGTGTTCGGTTATTTCTATTGCGTGGCTTGCAATCCGAATTCCGTGCGCACTAATACTACTATAATCAATACACGAGCCTAGATGGTTTGTGTCAAGTCAGCACGTAAGTCGTATGGAAGTTCTGACTTGGTGGGACGCTTTTGATTGGAGTTAACAGATTGCCATCTTTGTCTCCCTTCGTCGCTGTGGGGCTAAATGAACTGACGGTGTAACACTGAATACGACATCTGAACAAACATGAATGGGTACTTTGGTCCAGCCATGGTATGAGCTGGTTGGTACAATGGTAACGCACACGTCCTCCATGTGATGGGTCCGGAGTTCAAATCCCGGATGGGACGGTGGAATTGGAACTCTAATAACAGTAAACCTGGAGTCTAGTGCTTCTGAGTGTATGGTTGACTGGACGCACTGAAAATTGAACTGTGTGAAGTTAGAGTTCGAAGGATAATCAATTAAAATCAATATTTGTTACAACCCCAAGTAGGACTAAGATGATGAATCAAAGTTTGGGATGCCTCTGGTCGAAAAACTGATGACTGCATCCATAACTATCTTCTTGTTCTCCCCATCCCTCCACACGCTCCCCGTTCACAATCTAACCTCTCGTACTACTGTAGTGTTTTCTGCGAATTTCGCTATTCCCTACCTGGCTGGAGTCGTAACTAATAAGGAATAGACTGTTGGTGAATCCATGAAAAGGAGATAGCACCTGGAAGTGGTGTGATAACTAAAATGAGATATGAATGGATAATGCAACAATTTGACCGTTACAGGATTCAGGGGAGGGAGTCAAATAACCAATAAGATAATGATTTCTATTGTATCGGAAATCAAACAACAGTGAAACAGAAGAAACGTGGGACGCGAAATTTCAGTGGGTGATCGAACGAGTATAAGAGAGCTATCCCACGGATTGACTGGAAAAAAACCTATAATTCACGGTAATTTGACGCGAGAAAAAAAAATCACGGATTTCATCCCAAACAAGCTGATTCCGAACTGGGAGGAAAGACAAGTTTCGCAACCAGTAATTATGGTATCATGACAAGGAGGCACTTTTTAAAGCGTCGTAGGGCAGAACGTATATTGGAATGGATAAAAGAGAATCCAAATCTAAAAATAAGGTGGAATGATTGAAACTCGAGATACCGATGATGGTGTTGATGCGTTCTTCAAGCTGGGAATGTAGTTCCTAGAAAATTTCCAGGAAAGTTAAGCAACTTCATCTTAAATCACGGAAAACTTCAGGACAAAAGCACTAAGAATGCGTAGGATCATCTGTTATGACTGAGTGATTCGTCTCCATACATACCTGTGGTCTAATTGTACCGGCTACATATTTGTGGTTCACAATAAAGTTACTGCTTCATTCGTCGTGTGCTCATTTGCCTACCAAATTTGGAACACACCTTCATCGATGCTGATGGATACAAAAATGTTCATGAGCACGGAACTCACATATTGGTAAGCAACATAGAACCTCATTCAAACCATTCGCGTTTGAGTTCAAGGGGTGAAAGAATGACGAAACAATGGGTACATTACCAGATTTCCCAAAGATACTCGACGGATTAAACAAACACTGCAGTTTCAACGACAAGAAGCAATTGACAACTGAAAAACATTCAATGCTGACACTTGCCCATGAACAAACTTATAACATCATCAAACGCGGCGAAAGGTATTGCACATTGCAGATTGAAAGACCTCAAACAAAATCGATGTGCAAAACGATGCACAGAATTCAAGGAAAACGAGAAACGATCTACATAAATCCGTTGAAATTTACACCAGAACACGAAGTGGTCCATACAATATGCAACACCAATCTCATCATCGAATTATTCTCTAGTCGTTTTCACTGTCATCGATTATGGTATTGAGCATGTTCCCAAGTGGCGAGTGCCACGAAGCGCGTGACAAACGACCGTTTAGTTCCAGACAGAAGCGCACATTTTGCCCATTGGACTCCACATGTTTCGCCGGATTAATTTATCAAACAAAAATGAGAATATTGGCCGATGTTTCGAATAAAAGTTTGAATAAAATGTTCAAAATATTTCTAGAACTTATAACATTTTCTGGTTTACAAGTAATGGAAAAATAACCAATTTTCTATGCTTTCCGAATAGGGAATCAATGATTGATCTGCTCACTGCACCCCCATTCGTGCATTTGTCATTACAGACAGTCTCAATTCTTCCACGTTCGCAATTTAGCAATGCAAACACTTGTGAACAGAAAAAGCAGCATACGGTAAACGAATTTGTTTTCGTTTATTCGTTGGAGATTTCAGAATTCACCTCTCAAATCACTTCACGTGATGGCAGTGTGTGTTTGGGATTGACGACAAATACGCATAGCCAAGAATTGTTCTGGCTCGCATTATCAAACGACAGCTACAAGTTTTGCTGGGCTTCATTTGTTGTTAGCAAAGGATCAATTCTGATCTTATCTGCTTGTCTGGTTGGGTATTAATAATAGGTGGATGAGAAAAAGCAGAAACCCAATATGAGTGGGAGGGCAATGTGTGAGACATTGGTTCTCGATGACAAAACACAGAGGGAATCAGAGGTAGGTTGATAAAGGGTTAGCGTCTACTCGGTTTATCCTCAACAAACCGAATGGATATCATTCTTACCATTTCAGCATTACCCAACCATAACTTGGCGTGGTGTAATGGCTTACGTACCTTTAGTTGATATACGTCGTTCTACTGGATGGCTCCCAACAGCCACAGATCCAATCACGTCGTAATTAAGGTCATTCACCACAGTCCTTATTGGCATGACGGTTGATTCTGATCCTTTTGTAGTTTAGAATAAATCGAGTTTACCCACTACTTCCACGGTTCCCGACATTCGGCAAACAACCCTGTCTCCAATCTTTCGTTGGCTAGATTTCGTTATCTTCAACTGTGAAGTCTAATGCGATGCGTGTGACAGAATTGACATTTGGAAAATCCCAACTCAGTGCCAGACCTTTTCAATCTCGACATTTGGCTACTAACTCTCTGCGTACGAAAGCGTCACAGGCTAACAATGTCTATCTGAAAACATGCTCAAGACCTGACTCAACCCAGGCAATCAGAACAATTTGCTATCTTGCTTGGTTGCAACTGCCTACTAGGTCTGACGGAACCTGCGTTAATCCGGTTGTCTTAGTACGCCCAAGCAATTCAGCGTGGATATTACAGTCCGAACGTACGTAGCTTGTCTCTATCCTTCTTGAATTATCTGCACCAAACTGATAACCAGTCGGATAAACAATCTGTCACTCGATGAGATTCAAAAGTTAAGCTGGTGCCAAATGTATCTCAAGGCAAAAAACGCCAATCAAATTCTCTGCTAGCGTGCAACACAGTTCATGATTTACGCGCCAGATAGCTGCCTTAGTAGCGAGATTGTTTTAAATTATCTTTCTTAGTTCCAGTGCTGAAGAGATTTACCATACCAATAATCTAAAAAAAATTACAATACAGATGATTAAAGTTCATTGTTGAACATTTTAACTTACCTATTATAGTTATAGTTATAGTTGGGTAATGCTGAAATGGTAAGAATGATATCCATTCGGTTTGTTGAGGATAAACCGAGTAGACGCTAACCCTTTATCAACCTACCTCTGATTCCCTCTGTGTTTTGT
>UZAN01048481.1:6504-20966 GCA_900618425.1 Echinostoma caproni | reverse complement strand
AAAAAGGTCACGCCATAACCTGAGAACAGACCGACACCACAACCAGGGCGGAAGGGCAACCCCTCTTCTGTCAATGTTACCCCCTCAAAGCAGTTTAACGGTGAACCGAGTGGAACACAGTTAGAGCAAAGGACAAAAATAGTCCGTGGAGAAGAGCACACATAAACGAACGGGTACAAGCGGAACACTGCCACTTCACAGGCACTGATGATGTCACCTCGGCTGGTGATGAAACATTTGCAAACAAATTGCCAAGCTTGGCAAACACGCGAGATGGAACAATGTCAAGTAATACGTAAGAAATGTGAGAATGTGTACGTGAACGGAGTACCAATAGCAGATTCACGTACTGATTACACAAGATTCCTGAGATAGCGCCAGTATACCCAATGTTTGAGATCATGTTTTCCAAATGTTATTTCGTGACAAAGTACATTTTGTCTGGTGGTGGTGGTGGTGGTGGTAGTGGTGGTGAGCGTTACATCGACTCACCGGTCGTATTATTACATCTCACCGCTGGCCTCTCACTTTTGTCGTTCTGTTTGCCCCTAGATCGCCTTGCATCGGTCTCAAGAATTTCCTGAAAATTTTCCACCATTCCATTCATTCAAAATAAAATGAGAATAGATGATAATTCTAATATTTCAGCCTTATCTAGATCGATAAATCCCATGGTGACGTAGATTGACTAAAAATGATGTCTACCGGCAATCTAAACCCAATTAAGATAAAGCAGGAAATTGTTTACTATCAAAGTTGTCTGAGCATTAGTGAACACGAACCATTAACGTTAACTCCAAACAGGTTGGTGCCATCAGCTTAAACCGCCTGATCACCATAGAGAAATGAATCATACGAGTTGCGCGGCTCGCGGGAATCAAGGAAGTATCAAACGGTCCGGGTCACCAATATGGAGACTCGGAACTCGCAGGTTTGATCCCCGTCACCACTGCCCAGCTTTCATATTGACGTATTTTCCAAGGAAGCGTTTCGTTGGCCACAGTCCTCCTTCCGGTAATCAAATATATCGTTATATATTCAATCGGTAGATTATTAACGTACCGGAAAATAACATCACCACAATCAGACGAGACAACTGATGGAATATTCATTACCAGTTAATTTGAACTGGTGATAATTATATTCAACTCGTAAAAAACAGAATTAAATAGAAAATTGAATACCATTATATGATAGAAACACGCAATAATCGTAAATGCCATGAGGGAACGTGTGAATCTATAGATTTGTGTGTGCTTGTGTGTCTGTGTGTTCCGTGTTAGTTCGAATTTATCACCTGATGAATTTTAAAATAAGTTTCTGTTCACGTTTTGACTTCAAAGGCTTTCTACTTTCAGGAAAAAAACGTCGGCGATTAACAATATTTGCGAGTAGTAGAGGATTTATTTCAATTGTATAGCAGATTTAATCATATGTAGAGCAAATTAGGCCCAGTGGCCTAGTCAGTAATATGCTTACGTTCTAACTATTAGGTCTTGGGTTCGATTCCCAGTTTGTTCAATGAATTCGTACTGCTGATGACAGTCAATCAGGTTCAAACACCCAACACAGTGGTTCCTAGCTTTCCATTTCACGCCATATTTGCTCTATGCATGATGAAATACACTATGTGATAATATGTGTTCCTAAACAGTTTCTAAATCGTTTGGAAAAGTCCACATTCTGTTCCGCACAATAGGTCCTGACCATACTGGGGATCTAAAATAAGAAGGCTTTATGTGAAAATAACTGAAACTGGCTTGTGATGGAACCGCGGTTTTCGAGTTATGCGATAACAGCCCCAACGGGGAATCGACCTGTGGTACACATTCGAGTACGATCATTCAGTCCGATGAACCAAGCCGATACAACTGGCACATGTTCTTGCAAATAAATTGTTCAAAATCCATCCGGGTGTATGTGTGGTTTGATTGGTCGGTCGGTCGGTCGGTCGGTCAATCTTCGCACCTTTTCTTTTCCGAGTGGTTTCACATTTACTCGATCAATAAACTGGTGTTAAAAAAAGGACGAAGATAACAAAAACAACAGGATCGAGTTGCACTTGGAGTAAAAAATAACCATCTGAAGACTTTATTTATTGGAAACTGAAGAGATCTACTTGAATAAACGGGACGAAATCAAAGAATTTCAATGCGAAACATAAAACGTGTATCGAACGATTGTTTGGAGTTGTGTATAATCATACCATTACGTATCATACCCTACTACCATTGACTCGGTGATTTCGCATTTTCATGGTCTGCAAACGTTCAGAAAATGGCTCAACCTTTCCTTATCCATGCCCTCATGTCTACTTTCGAACCAATGTGATTTGGGTAGGCCACACATAGTGTGGAGTAGACCGAGCTGATAAAAAGGTCTCCTTGAGCGATGTAGAATTATCATTTTTCATTTTTGATTTTTACTCCCTTTTATAGACTTTAAGTGAAACAGTTTTCAGGAAGGGATAGACGGTCATACACCACACAACGGGGCAAGCCAGGCAGTGTCTGTGGGATTATAACACATTCTTCGGAATGCTAAGCTGGTGACCTCTACCACCAGGGCCTCAAAACTTAATTCAACCGAAAATTTGATTTGGTGTCCAATAAAGCTCACGTTGTTGATAAACTACGCACAAAAAAACTGAGTTCTCCAATCACAAAACGAATATTGATAACGTAACACTATTTTAATAAATAGGGAGCACTTTGAGTATTTAGACGGTGAACGCTTGCATAAGTTCATTTCGTTTTTCTTCACAGGCACCAGGCCCTTTGAGCATCCCGCATTGATGCTAGAATTGTCTTGGAGATTGCTATCAATCCGCGGATTCCTAGCCCCTCATATATACCAGAAGAGATATTTGTTCATCAACAGCACCAGCTACGACACTGCAAAATTATACGAGCAATTACCAGTGCTGCTTCTCTACGCGGATAGTATGGTCAATATTCCTATATCATGCAAAGTCAAAGAATCACTGACCGATATAAGGTTTTTAATCACTGTACAGCTGCATCAGGGAAATTTTTAATCCTTCTGAGAGGCCTTTAAAATACAAGCAGTTATTCAAGAATGAGTTCTGCGACCATGCAAAGGCTTCCAGAAGGAATTCAAGTGATAGTGGGATTCTGTTGCACGATATGCTGACGTTCAGAAACCTCAGCATGGTTGCTGTGACTGTCTGCGGTTATCTTCCCCCTTGCCCCTGGCGCTATTCATCCATATGACCGAGTCTTATAAAAAGCCCCTGCTAAGAAAACCCTAGGCACCGCATTCCAAAGCTTTGTTTTCCCACAGTCATCAAGGACTAAAAAGCCGAAGTTCGCGATTATAACTAGATCGGTGAACCACTGCTAATTCTCCTAGTGTAGCAGGCTAAAAACCCAGATTCCAAACAAACAAATAAGAGGCATAAAAATCACGTAAAAACGTTCGAGATGATGCTAGTGGTCACTGAATCCATAGGGTATTTAGGTGCACTGGACATCTCGGACGTTTGATCCCATCTGAAGGGTATATGATCCGATGAACTAGACATCAGTCCCCAATAGACTGCGGAACCTCGGCTTAGTCTTGCTAGATTTTCAGATAAAGATTACTGTAGAAGCCTCTGCGTAAAGAAAATCCCTATCGGGTTCAAGGCGAGACTTCGATCGTGCCCCCCCCCTCCAAATTGCCTCTTTTCCGACGTTATGTGCACAAGTTTCTTTTCCGTCATTCGTACTTTGTCCTTGATCACCGCGTGATCCCTTGTGTTAGTCATAGTTTATGTTTCTCTGATGACTGTTACTCGTGTCCCTTGAACTTGGGTGTCTATCTATCGGTCCCATGAGTGTCATTATCCGCGGACCACTGAACACTCTCTGCACTTAGGTGGCTTTGTTGTGTCACTGTTTCGGTCTCTATTTGCTCCTGTCACTGGCCTTGTGGGTTTATTCGTTTTCTTGCCCTTTGCAAGTGTATCGCTGACTTCGAACACGCTTGGTAGACAGAATCCCTTGCTTGAACTTACAGGTCTCCACTCATTTGTTTGCATTCCTTTGGGCTGTATGGCGACTGAATCGGATTGTTGAGATACGTTGTTCATTGGCCTGCCTAATGAAGTAAACAGTACCGTACGCATTGCGGATCAATATCGTATTCACTTCCGGGTTTGTATTTCGCTACGCGTTGCTCAACGGTCTCATCGACGCTATACACAACGACCGTAGGATAGTCGATTGCGCTCGGGCTACGGTCGAACCAGAACAAATCGTTTTGCATCTTATAACTTCCGTTTTCGACCCCGAGATTACTATTTTCTTCGGTAAGGGTAAATGGATGTCACATGCCCACACAACCTATGATTGCACATTCTACAGATGACCAAATTTGATGCCCAAATACAAACTGCGCGTTCTTTGTCTGTGCTGAGCGCAGGCTTCATGGATTTTCTCTTTACCACAACCACAGATCACACTCGTTCCTATCCACATTTTTTTCAATTTTTGTATTCTGGTTTCACTAACTACTTTTTCAAGTTTCCAACAAGTAAACGTAAGAAGCTAAAACTTTGAGCATACGGAAAACAAACATGCACCTACCCAGATCGTTCGGGGAAATCCGTTCGCATGTAGGAGGCGGCTGGAGTCAGCCACTATCAACGTTCGCAAGTTTATTCCAATTTGGACCTCGGCAGCGCTCACTCATACATTCGAAACTCTTTCCATGGGTGTTTTCTGCCTTACCGAGACTCGCCTACAGGTTTTGGGCAAAGTTTTGTAACTCATTTCACGGGTCGCAAAATTCTAAAAGCTCCTACAATCTCCACCTCTCCGGGGGTCCGATCAGGGATGCCACTGTCGAACTGGTTTGGGCTTTTGTTGAATGCCCATATAGAGGTAGAGTTGCTCGACTAGATTCCACTCAATACTCAACTCTGCGCCATCTGACTAGAAGTTCCGTTATTGGGACCAACGAATGTTATCCGTCCGTTATCATGATTCATGCGCCCACAGTCTGAAGTTCCTACGCAACAAAAAATGTCTTCCACCATTAGCTCACCAACCTCCTCCACTTTATTCCTTTCCATAGCCAAGTCTCAACGACCATGGCGCCCGAATGCTACCTGCCGACCTCCACCATTTGATCGCTTTTTGAAGCAAATAGATCATATTGCCATCAGTTATCGGTGGAGAAACTGCACAGTGGACAGCAAATCCATCTGGAGCATCCATCGCAGTTCTGAAAATGGTGGACACAAAAGTCTTTCCACAATTTGGTGTTACACAGCAAAGTCGGTGAAAACATCTTGGTTTGATGAAAGCGAAAGACCCAAAAGTAGCTACGCCGAAAAAAATTAACCACCGATCTAAACAGTACGTCACCCTTAAACTTTGATAGCCGTTGGGCTCACATCCATAGTACAGCCACTATCACACAGGGCTTCAACAAGCGCACCGCCAACTATTGTTTTCACACATTTTCTCGAATGGTTTGATGGTCGTCGAAGCATTTTTTCTGGTAATAATTACTATTCAGTTCGTAGAACTGTCAGTGGTGCACTGAGGCGGTTCCTGAAAGATGAGTTGGAAACATGGTGGGCACAGTGTGCTTCGTAGATTAGGCCAACGATTACGTTTGGTAATGCTAACCGATTTTTCGATTAATCCGCGTCACTGATAACACGGAGTTATGCGAGCGAGACCGTATAAGAAACAAACAATAAGCTTGTACAAAACTATGAGATCAACTTGGACGCCGGATGCAGCAATTCGAATATTGATTCAGTCCACCATCGAATTCACTAACTCAACCAGTCGGCATACATAATGCGTTATGGTCTGTGGACATCCCACCGGTTACTGAGGACAAATAATTCGAAGGTTTTAGACGATCTCTCACGCCTTGTTCTGACTGACTTCCATAGCCCAAACCATCTGGAATACTGTGATGATCCTATCCTAGAAGATAATGCGAGACAATGGACGACACGTTATAATTTCAGGACACTGGATCAGAAGACAAATATCTCCATTAATCAAAATTCCTGCAGTACAAATAGGAATCTTGTGACTGAGATAACAGAATATGTGATTGGTTGATTTAACGACCTTTCTGTTTTATCATATTCTTTCAACAAAGGAAGCGTTAGCTCAGTGGCCCCTTGCAGTGTTTGGGATGGGAATCGGAATCGAATAGCGCAAACTCGGATTCGGACTGAAAACCCAATGGATAGCGCAAAGTCAGGTAGAACAAATAAGAGCTGTTATTTGTATTTGGAAAATAGTTCAAATAAATATGACAAGTGTCCAACAATCATCGGTCGATTCTCCAATGTCCAATCGACAACATTATGGTTCATTCGATTGCCCTCAGCCAAACCGGTTGGTGCCACCTGAGACCACAGGATTGGTCGGTAACCTAGTCGGTTACCTGGAAGTTGTACCGTGGTGTGTGCATACTCGTTGCACGACCACTACACCCTTTTACTTGCATCTCGTTGATGGTAGACTATTGCGAACCAGCACTGGTGCAATTTCATGGTTCGATTACCATCCTAGTTGCTCATTCATAATTCGTGATTCGTGTCTATTCTGAATATGACAGACACCCAATCCGTTTCGTTCCACTGCGGTTTGGTGGACCTTGCACCGGTTTCCAAGAAAACCGCTGTCACAATTACTTTTGATTTCCGTTGAATATCGAAGCTGAATATATCGTTGATTCTTTGCAGATTCAGTTGGATGAGGAAACGTCAATCTGCGAATAACAGTTTGGATTCAGTTCCGGACGAGGCTGTGTTGACCAGCTGTCTAATACAGATTCTCGAACAGCGCCAAACGTTCAGTAAATCAGCCATTATTGGCTTTTTAGACGAGTGTTGGACTTAATGGACAGAGTAGCTCTCAACAATTCTTCAATGGGAAGCAGTGTGTCTGAAAAGTAGGTAAACCATATGCCCAGAGACATCTATAACCAAGAGCAGAGTTGGTCTGCTTTTTTAATTTCTGAATGGACGAAATCCTAAGCAGCGCTCAAGAAAACTGAACGGTCTCTGTGATGGAGCTTCTCTCGGGTAGTCAACTTCGAGGTTTGTAATACAGAAAATTCACTATCAGCTGCGCTTTCTCCTAAAGTGCCCAGAACATTCTATGGAATTGGGCGATTTTTCTGACATCGTTCAGAATGACCTTCAATTCATCGAAATGCAAGGCTTTACTACAAGGCTAGAAAGAGATCATGCCCATGCTCACTTTCATGGGTAAAAATTGGAAATGCTTGATAAATTTATCTATCTAGGGATTTGTTCCATCAAAACTGATCTAGCAAGAATTATCAACGTTAGGTCAAAGTTGCGTTTGCGAAACTACATTATTTGTAGCACTGATGTGATCTCAGTCTACTCCTAAACTGCTGAGTCTACAATATCACCGGATGCGCATTCCTAATCCACGGCTACGAGAGATGAGTCGTTCACGCAGAAGGCCTAGCGAAACTAAGTATTTTTGACCATTGTTGCTTTCGTTACAACAACAGAGTACATCGGCAACAGCAATTTACCACCGATGAGATTCGCCGAAGAATCTTCGCTTCAAACGATCTTGGTCACTCAGGTAGGTGCAATGGTTTCAAACCCTGACAACGAGGAGGGTGAATTACAGGTGAATCCTGGGGAGGGGGGTACACCTGAGGAAGTTGATAAATAGGTTGTTTGGAGCGAACAAATTGCCAATATTTGTATATCACTTAGTGCAATTAGGTCGTGCAATGTTCCGACACAGTTTCACAATTGGAAAAGGGCACAACAGTTTTCCGTTATGCATTATGATCACAAACGGAAGCCATACGAAGTGGAAAACGTTAAGATATCTCATAGCTAAATATCCGTAACGATACTATTCACAATTGGATCTGAATGAGATGTTGCGAAATTGATTCTCGGTTGCTAAACATTATTTTTTCTCGTGGATGATATCTAGTTCTGTTTTTTACTCCGAAATCTCAAACGCATTGGAAACAAACTAATGATCCGTTTTTTATAGGTTATTATTTCTCCGATTCATATTCAAAGTGGCATCTAGCTCGATCAAATGACTATAGTTCTTCCCATTCTTATTTGACTGCCGGAATGGCAATCCTCTGTCTGGGCCACCAAATCACAAACGATCGTTTATGGTTTCATTTATTTTTGCTTTTTGGAAATGTAGATCTTATCGGATGCAATCACAGATTGAACTTTACTCATCATACAATTTCAACTCTGCCCAACCCTAAATAGTGCGTTCCAAAAGCGTGAATTTCCGGCCTCCACAGCTGATGCTGAATATGGTGGCCCCCACCCACCACACACACACACACACCCTAAGGGAAACCGCGTTTTATTTCTCCCTCTTATTTTATCAGGTGAATTTATCGGGAGGTCTGCCACCGTGTTCATTTTGAAATTGTCTATCCAAATTTCATTTTATCTGACCTCGCAGTGATTGGTCTTATGCATATAGGTCAAACTCTTGGACTTTGACTTGTTTCGGTTTAAACGCGCCGGCTTTCATGTTATTAACTGATTGAGAACTGTCGATCAGCAGGCTAATTACAGCCAGCCGTTTTGATTTGATCGTGTCGGCGGTTAAGCGGTTGAGTTCAGCAAAACAGCGATTTAGAGGTCCCGAGTACAAATGTCGCCGCTGTCGCTCATCTTCCTTACTTCTGTATTCCTCACTCCTAAAAGTTTTAGGTGCATTTCTGTAATCGAAAAAATAAATAAAAAGAACTTGAAACATATGGTCACGTGATCGATCGCGTCAAATTGCAGCGTGCCATGGAACCATTACGTTTCCAACATGGCTGGAGTGTCCATATTTTGGCTTCTGAATCGAAATTGCAATGTGTACGGCTCTGATAAATGGTCATGCACGAGCGAAATTGAGTGCTGCGTTTGTATAGCCTTCCAATTGTGATAAATACGTTCCCTCACAGTGACAAATACACTTTCTTGAACAAGCCACATTGTCTTAATCACTTAATGGGCTCAAATTTCTTGCTTAGTCATAGTCAGACTCAACTGAGGTCACCGCTTCTTAAGATCCGATACTTACGACAATAGCGAAAGGAGAAAAAGTGGCTGACGTCAAGGGCGAATAATCCAAATGATGAAGGGGTTGAAATAACAGTCCCTTCGTACCAAGGAGACAAAAATCTATAGATTTGGTGGTGGGCTCCACACAGCTGAACAGTGCTTCCAACGTTACTGTGTGATCAGGGCGGCCCTGAGTTAATTCAACCATCTTTGTGCAAATTAAAGTTCACGCATAAATATACTGCGAGCGTCATTTCTGTTCAAAATAAAGCCCACTGAATAGTAAAATGCTCCGATCCGAACCTATTTGACTACAACAAGTAGGGACTTTAAGAACGTGCATGTTATGACAAGGGATACAAATTATGAGATAAGATAAACAGTGCTGAGCATATGTTCACTGTCCAGAATAAATAAATATAGTCATCAACGAGCGAGAGCAAACCTGATTGTCAGGGAGAGACCTAAGTATGATTTCCAACATTGCACATCGAAGCTCCAACGGATAAATGTAAACTGCATTTGCAATAAAATAGAACAACCATCAATATTGTTTTGTATTCCAGCAAATTTCTGGGTTTTAAAATTTGACCGTGCCTTTGCCACTGTTGGATAGTATTTCATGATTTTACGCCGGAAAGCTGCGTTCGTGTTCATTTTCTAGACCGACACTATTGAATCAGTTCATTTAATTTTCAAGGTCAATTGTTGATATACGACTGCGCCTTTTTGACATCCCTGCGTTTTAGCGAGAGTGCAAACCATTTTTGTCTTTTATGAATTGTGTGAGAAAATACTAGAAACTGACTAAAGAAGACAGGCCAAGGACTGCAAGCCAAACACCGTACTGCTTAGAGGGTAGCTCTCATGTGGCGGTCCATAAATGGACTGATTGCTCTGGTTATTAGTTTCAATGAAATCCGCTCAATTATGGGAAAATTAATGCTATTAAGAGCATTATACAAGGAAAATTGCGCCAAAACCTTGGTATTATTATTACTTTTAGTGTATCATCGTTTTCTCTATCCCATACTCTTTTACATGTTTCTGTATCCACTGTACTCTCGCAAAAGTCGCACGAACGTCACACCTCGGATACGTAAAACTTTGGTTTGACTTAATGATCAGCTGCAGACGTCTGTAAACAAATAACTTGCATCCAATTAAAAAAGCGAATCAGAAATATAGAATAAGAATCGCCCTATTAACTGAATGTAGTAGGACCAGTGATTGAAACGTTCGTAAAAACAAACAAAAATTTCACAGTCGTGCATTATTTCAGTTTGGCAATTGTCGGGAATAGTGGAACTCGCCATTTTCTAAATGCGCACACGCACACTATCGGAACGGAATAAGCGTAACGGAATTTTATCCTATTTATATGCAATGAACTTTGGCAAATGCATAGAAGTAACCATAGACGAATATCTTCATTGACCAAAGCTCATTTATAATAACGTTGATGAATAAGGAACCGCGAGCAGCTTTTGTATTTTGCAGTCAACAATTTCTGCTTGTTTTACATCACTAGTTGTTTGTCCGGCCCTACTCTATTTATTTTCAACCAGCTGGTAATAATACAAGTGAATTATATGGTTTGTCTCTACATTTTCGTTTGTATTAGATTGAATACTATTGTATTCGCAGCCATACGCTGACACCCATATGTGTGTATTCAAGCAACAAAATAAACATCTTAAGCTATTGAGTATGACAACAAAAAAGTGCGAGATTATGAAGGAACTTGAAAAGGCGGATAATTGTTATACGACCCAAACAGCTCAGTAAAATCTCTGCTTTACGTCCTTGAGAACAGGGTCAAATACGTGGCAAGGGCCGTTTTAATAGATATTGATCAAGGCAAAAGTGAGACAAACTGAACCCACGCTAATATTTGCATGACAAACAGATAAATCGGAATGAAGAGAATGTGAGGTTTCAAGGAGATTGTTGTCAGCATGATCGGAAATTTCATGGATTGGGTTGAAACGGTCGCGACAGAGGGCGTTGAAACCATTTATTGGTAAGCCTAGAAAAAAAATGATATAAGAGACACGTTGATGTACAAAATACGTAATAGCCGAATTTCACATGTTGAATCGTCACAATTTATGAATATATGTGGAACGATATTTGTCCAATTTTACAAAAAGTACTCAGAATTTTACCCTATGATGCGGTATCAAGTTACTCTGACGTGGTTCTGTGAGCCAGTGTGCACTAAAGAGCCATTTTTCCAACTTTAAGTGAGAACTTGAGTGATCATGGAACACAGCTAAACAAAAACGTGGCCTGTTAAGAACAACACATTCAGCAAGATCAAATTATTGTAACCAAACGAAAAAATAAAATAAATGAGGTGGACAAAGTACATAGGGATGGCAACAACAGTGATACCATGAAAAAGAAATGTGATAGTCGAACAAACATGTATTGATCAGATTTCGAGCAAGTCATACAAGCACGTCCGATGAACCATAGATAATTCCCGACCGCACTGCAAGAAGATGCACAATACATGCTCATGACTCATGTCTGACAGTTTCGGTCAGATATTGGCGAGTGGTTTTGTCTGTTCGATCTTGTTGCTGTTCACTTTGGGTTGGTTCGATTGCTGGNGGTAATGATTTATCGATCGATAGCTGTGTGGTCAGATTATCCTTTCAGTCGTTATGGACAGCTGTTGATTGCATGACAGACTGTAACCGTCACCTTGTTCGTTTCAGGTTGTATTGATTACTGTCTCTGGCTTTATTTTCACCCAAAACACTTGTTCACACTGTTGTAACCGTTGTAACAACGGTTGGAAAGAGGAAGCGGATCAATTCTGTATTTGGTTGTCATGAGGTGTTTTGCAATTGATGACCTCGTGTTGCGTGTGACCGCCGGATTACTGGGCGTGGGTTGCATCATCGACTTCACCATCCACTTTGGAATGTGTTCAGTTATCCACTCTTTCAAACCACCTTTTTTTCAAACCGTTGTTACGTAACTGCAATGCAAAACTGTTGGCAACAAGTGAGGCGTTCCTAATCAGATTACATAATCCCGTTCTGTGCGCCCAAAAGTTGTTGATCCAATCAGTTCACTTACCCTGGAGTTGACCTATTGTCTAATTCTAATAGCCCCTGTTTAATTGTACATGTTCGTTCACTAGAATTTACAAATCCAAATATAAATGTGTTTTGCTTTATGTCAGCGATTGAGAAGAATAAACGAAATCTTATCTATTGTTTAAATTTGGGAAAAGAAAAGATGATTATTGTTACTGCGTGCTCTGGCAATGGTTCAACCGTGCCTCCTCTATCAATGTTACACAAACAGTTGACCCTGCCACGTGCGACCTGGTATTCCTCTGAGCTCCGTTTTGACTTTTCGCAGTAAAACCTCTTTCAGTTGACTGGCATGTTCTCCTGGCATCTGTCAATTTACAACATTAACTTCCCCGTGTATCGTGACCCCGTCCAGTTTCTCTAGTGTTTGTAATAACAGCCACTTGAAAGTAGCTGGCGCACCGCATACTCCGACTGGTACTAGAGCAAAGTCATACTGCTGTCCGTTGATACACATAGCTGCTTTCTATCGATCTTTGACCGACTGTATCCTAGGCACAGTTCAGACAATGACAACACCTTTGATGAATGCATGTGTTCGAAACTTTTCTATCGGTGGCATTTAAAACGCATCTTTCATGGTAAAGCCTTTCAGTTCTTGAAAGTGGACACAGAAAATGTCTCTCAGTTTTCAGTAATTTCTTATGAGGTAACCTGTGGTGTACTGGTTTTCTTGCTGACCCCTGTAATAGTTCCATTTTTAATTCCAACCAATTAAAACATTTAAGCTTACGATTAGCAGGGGGAACAGTTCGGAACATCTCCCAACTCATTGTTTAACGGATGGATTCGGACGGCGGTGGTGGCCAGGTGGTTAGGTCATCAACTTGAGACTAGGGCGTCCCGGGTTCGAACTGCTCCACCACTGCCCGTCTTCCCAGGTAGACTTTGTATGGCTGCGGCCCACCTTCCTGAATGTTTACTGTACATTTGTTTATTCAATAAATAAAAAAGGAAGTAAAAAGACGTTTCAATTCATTTTTTCATTTCAATAAAACCGGCTATCTTTGCCATCTTCGTAATAGCAAACGCACTCCTTCGAGCCCCTGAAAACACAGAAAAAAAGGAAAACAAACCGCGAGACTATTGGTTGAACAAAAATGAATAAAATGCCTAATTTTGGAGAATACGGTACAATGGAACTGTTTATGATGACCGATAAAACACACTGAACAGCCGTTTCGTCCTGTTTGGGATTCGCCAGCAGGGTGTAACTTTTGCATCGTAGTTAGTATTCGAAATGCAAATCTTAGGGTTGCGACTTCAAAACCTTACCCCTGAGTTGCACGGTAGACGGTCATCATCTTTTACGAAAGGCTCAAAACATTTAGGCGGTGAAGGTTGGTGGTTCGAGTCCAGACAAGGACACAAAAAGTACGCACTACTGACGAGTCCCATACGGGAAGAAACAGATATCCAGTGCTCTTTGTCGGTCATCACAAACCGTTCCATCGCGTTTAAATACATTTAACTGATGGGGAATTCAAGATCTCTCAAGGAGTAAAACTCATAACTAAGATCATCAATAGTACCCGGTGCCTGTGAAAAACCGAATGGGCTAACCCAACTATGCACCGCCTACATACGGATCAATATTTCTTTACTCCAAGTTGATGATACGGTAACCAACAACGCTTGCAATCGCTTGTATTCAAAATCTGGTACAATTGTTGTGCTGTAATTAATATCATGGTTAGCTGAATATGAGATTTTTGGTTGGCACAAATAGCATTATAGTAAAACTTATATTTAGATGAAGAAATAATAGTCGATTGAAAAATAAACGGATAGAGCCATCTACCGTAGGGAAAAACATTAAAATCGGACAGAAAGATACAATCAAACTTCTATTTGTAAAGTGAGTGGTGTAGTACAATTGGGTTAAGTTCGAGGTACCAAAATCGAGATGGACATTTGAAAAAACATCAAAATCATGTTCGGGAAATTAATTACCCTAACATTGCTATTTTAATGTTTCATCCGTGTTTCAAAAAGTAGTTAAACTTTGTTTTAGATAGGTATTGTTTGAACTTAAATACCACACACATATTGCAGGGAGAATGCATCAGCAGACAGAAAACATCCAAGATATTTGAAGTGTTGTGAGTTTTTAACTTTTAAGTTATTGATTCAGTTGTCGAGGACAGATCGTCCAGAATGTGTTGATGGTATACAGGTTAATGAAAAACAAAACTTTAATGCATTTATTGGGGTTTAAAGGAAGGTTAACACCATCGGACCATTCGGAAATGGAACTTATGGCTGATTGAAGGGGGTTGCTTGAA
>UZAN01048480.1:327-24048 GCA_900618425.1 Echinostoma caproni | reverse complement strand
GTGGTGATGAGGCTCATACGGGAAATTACCCTCTGCCTCTAATTGAAGAACATTGAACAAACACTGAAGAGTTATCAAACTTACACATGGGGAGTGAAGTTAATGGAGTGGGAGTGGGTACAGAAAGAGTTTAACTAACTTACCGACAAATCGATATGCTTGAGCAAACTATAGCCAGAAAATACACATTCTGGTGGGACGAGTTGCATCATATTTGCCACATGGACTACAGTGTCTTCCGGTTCCTGAGGCTCGTCGTACAGGAATGCCGCTTTTCGTGTGGACTGATATTCGGGCAGATACGAGCGAAATGTGTGCACCTCACGTTCCGTATCGACTGATGCACCTGGATTGTCCTGCACGTGATTATTGGGCAATGCCCCATTCGCCGTGGATTCAGGCATGTGTTGTTGACTAGCGATTGCAGACTGGAGTAACATTTTCATGTAATCGAACACGATGAGACAGACCTGATACAATGGGAATCGAACGGTTGAACGGTTCAGAAACAGGGTGTATATTCAAGTCGGTAGGAGGTAAGGGATGGTGGAACGTGAATAAAGGACTAAATGACCTCTTGATGATTTACTTGACGCTATGATAAGAAGGAACCAGAAATTTGTGTTGATTTTAGTGTCATTTTTCACCGAACCGATGCGACTGATTGCAGAGTTGTTTCAACAAAACTCGGATAAACCGCTTTGTAATTTTTTAAAACATTGGGGGAAAACTTGGGAACAAAGAACATGGAGAGACGGGGGTTGATACGAGTCGCCTCAGAGATAACAATAAGACAGAACATTAACACTTATTGCCGAGTCAAAAAGAGCAACTACCAAACCAGGCGGTTGCACAACCAGCTCATTAGTGAGAACACAAGGAACCGACACGTTGAGATGGTTTAGAACAGCTAACAACTGAATACCCCAGATGAGCACTAGGTCCCGTCAGCATGAAACAGTGTCGGTAATCAAATATAAGAGGGGCAAATCTAAAACGGCCCGAGATACCACAAGTAACTATTGACATTGACATTGACAGAAATAGAGTGGTATCGGATCACCCAATCAATTTAACTGAGCAGAGACAAACAACACGGACCACACCTCGGAAGTGAGCTCGAACTTACGTCAGACACATTATCTCGTCCGAGATCTGTGAGTGTGATGTAGACCACGAACACGGTACAAAGACTGGAGTTCTCCGTGTCCGATGTAGGAGTTACGCCACAGGCAAGCGAGACCGCCAAATTTCTGTGACAAACAAAACAATAATAATAATAATAACAGTAATAATAATAATATTAATGAAGAAAGCCAATGCATTGAAATGCAACATTTGGAAGAATAAAGTCAAAGCACAAACCGACCAGGATATAGAAATGGCCACGGGTAGAATCGGAATAGATGGCCAATTTATGTCACCGCATGTTGTCTTCAGGATGGCTCATGTCCTCTTTGTCATTTAAATTTACAATGGTGATTGAAAGCATCAGAAAGTATCTCAAATGCTGACACTTCAACCTTTCGGGCTATCGATATCCAAATGAGAATCATGCACGGTCATTGAAGCACTAAAGTTTGGTATGCACATCGCGCCAACAAAGTGCAAAGTTTATGCCCAAAATTGACAGGCACCCAGGTCTATACTTACGCTCGTACACGACCACCTAGACTTAGTAAAGAGCTTCGTACACCTAGGTGGCTGCCCTGTCGAGAGACGTGGTCTCGAGAAGAACTTCAAACGCCCGCCGGGTTTCCACTACGGTATGAAACGTGTGGTAGCGAAACGATATTCGCTTTTGTCAAAAGACCATATAAATTCCGCCACTTATCCAGCAGCACTGTTGTATGGCTGTGGGAGATGGTCACGTCTTAAAGCTAACCGTCCATTTTCTTCTGTGCGGCAGCTGCAACATATAAGTGAGGAGGCGAGTCATAGAGCCAAAAATTCATTCACATCAAGCGATAATTTTATTGCATCAAATAAGGAAACCCGATCACGTGATATGCATGGCACCGTTCCTTTTGTCGTGCTTTATTCTCGATCGTTGGAGATGTGGTACACAACCTACCACTTGAAGAAATGTTAAAAAGCAATTGACGAAAGGTTGATTCTTTCTTCTCGGTAGAGAGGCACCAGGTGATGCACCAAAGACACGAAGATGGCCCGATATGGAGATCAGTGGTTAGCCTAAGTTTTGATCTGCTGCGGTGATCAGTCCAATTCAATTCAAAAAGAAAATACTGTGAATGAAAACCCAACGATAGACATCTAAATGTCATCAATTATCTTTCTAAGTACCATGTACTTCGTGGTGTGGCGTGATTCTGTTGACAACAAATTTGCACTACAGGCGTATGACAGCATCAGGCTACTCTCGTGTATTCGGTAACTTCTTGTGATGCAGATCATGCCTTGAGCGCTACAAAGAAAGTCAAAAATACCGGTTACCGGAATTGCACGTGATCGGAATCATCACTAGGATAATAACCCGGTATGCGAGCAGTATAGGCAAAAGAATTTTATCTTCACATACCAAACTGTCAGGGACAAATAGGAATTCGTTCGCCAGTCAAAAACGGCAGATTTCAAACTACGATGCACAACCTGGTGGTGTGCTGTAATCTCCTCAGTCAGACTGCAATCAATTTGCAAGCGCGAATACGGAAACCAAAGACAGCAAGAACGAAAAAGTTAAACAGCTACTCACTTTTCTTTCAACAATGCCAATGCACTCCCCTGACCTTCGTGACCAAGAAGGGAGGAAATAATGCCCATTGGCGTGGATCTGTGAGAATGAAAATGTAAAAATATCAGTACGTGATAGATTGAGGAGACGTAATGGATCACGAGGCACATCACATCAACTTTTGTTTTGCACTCGTACTCGTACGACAGTGAAACTCTCTTCCCCTCATGAACAGAAGACCAATCATCAGTCATAAATCGGGACCGATACGAGCAAGCTCGAGGTTCAACACGGAATGATTTACGAACGGGACCGAAGTAAGAGCGTTCATCTTCGACCGGTGAAAGAAGCCACCAGTTGCATTATTTTGCGTACTACTCTCAAAGGTGAGTAGTATCTCACGGTAGTTGTCGTGGTGGTAAGAATGTAATCACAACAGCCATCATTGAAATATGTTGGCTCGTCAGTTTGACTAGAAACGAAATGTCAAAAGTGCAAAACTAATAGATCAGAAAAGATATATGTACGGTTTACCTTGATATATACATCACATAAAACGAATATGCGGGCCAAAGAAAGTGGATGATGTTCCGGTGGTCTCTTGATACACCCCTTCAATGCCAATAGGGNGGGGGGGGGGGGGGCTGATTCGGGAATGATGAACAATTTCACAATTTCTGACCCACTGGGATCTTCAGTAGTTGGCATTCCAAAGCCCGGTGTTTAAGTCACTCTAATGGACCTTGTAAAAACGAAGTGTACTGAACATTCACAACAGTAACAAGAATATGTAGTGACAATTTAGTGGGTGAAAACCATCACCGTACATGAAGAGAAGTAGCAAAAAGCTCCCATTCACGACAATCAAATACACGATCGCGTTTAAAAAATACCACTGAGTCTAAAAAAGGATAGAAAAGTCTTGAACCGGAACAATAGTGAACATGATTAGAGATTATGCACATCTTAAATCTGACGGGGGGGGGCGAAATGAGAACACGTACTCATATTTGTCCTTTAACGACGGTAGAGACCAAACAATACGCAATTTTTCCCGATCCCCGAGAGGGCATACTGAAAGAAATCAGAATGCGAAAAGGATGATCACACCGACGAAGTTACCCACTCTGGTTTTCACACGTTCACAATCTGCTATAAGGACAGGGAAAGCCTTCAGCAAAAAGAACAATAAAATCATCGTGAAAGGAAAGAGGTTTCCCATGTCCGTCAAAGAAGAAGATTGAACTTAATTTATGCTGATAAAAATGAACTAATGAAATTCAGTCTGTTGGAGCCCAATGAGGTTCCTAACTATAAACTACACAGCCAAGGTTGTCAATTAACGAGTGATCAGGATAGTTCCACGTGATCGTGAGGTTTACTTCACCCGGTGAGATGAACACGTTCAGCATTTGATTCACAATTACTTGTGAGTAGTGGAGTGGGATAATTGGCTCTTATTGATTTCAGCTGACTGTCCTTCGGACCTCATCTTCACACACAATCCTCAGTTCATCGATTCAACTATACACTCGGAAGCACTAGATTCGAGTTTCGCTCTTATTGGACCTCATCAGTAGTGCACATTTACCGTCCCGTCCGGGATTTGAACCTATCACGTGAAAGGCGTGTGCGTTACCACTGTGCCAACCAGCCCATACTATGGCTGAAGCAAATTACCAATTCATGTTTGTTC
This sequence comes from Echinostoma caproni, assembly GCA_900618425.1. Classification (NCBI taxonomy): domain Eukaryota; kingdom Metazoa; phylum Platyhelminthes; class Trematoda; order Plagiorchiida; family Echinostomatidae; genus Echinostoma; species Echinostoma caproni. The sequence goes on along the minus strand of UZAN01048480.1, from coordinate 19,660 downwards.
AGGCGTGGTACGGTTGAATCGGTGAAGTGAGGATTGTGCGTGAAAGTGAAGTCCGAAGGACAGTCAGCTCAAATCAATATCTACCTATAAATACTGAGAAAGACAGGGAAAGCACTAAGTGCTACTAATCATTGTGTCGTTTCGATACAGACTAGGACTCGTTATCAGACGATAATGCGTGCGAATAAATTTTGCCTACTTGTACAACTGGCTGTGGTTTGCGCTGCGTCAGTCTGTCCAGCAATCTCCCGTTCCTCATTGGTTTTACAGTCTTTGCGTGACGTTTATCGATTTCCACGTGTAGACTGAATGAGTAGAGGTTGAACACAGGCTTCAAGGGTCGGACGTTCGACCTTCCTCTTTGCCCTATCACTACTTTTGCCTCGTTGATAGTGACCTCGTTCGGGTCAGCGCGTCGTAGTGTGTTCGGGTAGATGAGTTGCCCGTCTATCCTACGTAATGTTGGTCACAGTCCCGGCACAAAATTGCGTACACCACCTCCGATATATTTAGCGATTTCAAGAACCAACCCGTAATCATGTCCCTTCATCTAATCAACGAAAATCCACTGAAACCCCGTGCAGCTCAGGTATAGTAAAATAGCGTACCGTAAAACTTTTGTTTTCACACATAAGGACGAGGTTATCACAAACTTTTCATCCTCTCGCGCGACGCATCAAGTGCACGTGAACAGTGGATACATCAGTTCTATTCACTGAAGAATTTCATTGTCTATATGAAGTGAAAAAAACGGGAAGAACGGTACAACTGTTTGGATCTTGTTCGACTTTGTCAGCTGTGCCAGACCATTGCCTTGACCCCGTCACATTTCGCAAAATCAGATTTCTCAAGTTGACATGTGTTCCAATCCGGAGGGTGTTTGTAGGCGTTCATTTACGAGCTTAATGGTTTGGGCCACATTGTTGTTGTCATTGTCATTTTTACTTCCTTTTATTAAATACAGGAAGATACAACTTTTGAGGAAGGGGGAAGCGGCCAATTAAAGCGCTGCCATTTAACACACGACATAATTACAATCGACCGGAGTCTGTTTGTGCACGCAGTTCGCTCATTGCTATCCATTATTTCAGCCCTAGTTGGTGCATACAGGCATCAGATGGAGAGTATGTCTCAATACAGGAGTAGATGAGACAACGTGAAGGCGTTTCTATTTTGGTCCAAAAGCGGGCATGAGAAGATCCGCTAGGAATAGACTTCCTCCACGCCAAGTTTATCCGTGAGCTTAGATGATCACAATGCGACCAGAACATGAGGACGCGAAACATCGCCGTGCGGAAATACTGAGGCGAATTTATCTTCGCCCGTTAAGAAAATACTGGTTAATACGTGACATTGCCCAGTGAACACAGGAAAAACAAATCTGATCGACCCAGGTCAGAAGCAGTAATTTCCTACGACCTGACGACAAACACTTTTTGAGTACTAAAACGAGTCACTTAGCACGCAGTAAAAGTTAGTAAAACACAGGATTACAACCAGGCAACCAAGAATCAATGCGAAAAACATGACAAAACAATCGAGCAAATAATGGATAACTTGAAAATGCAAAGATGTACGGATTAGACAGTAGGTGGGCTCTAACGGGAGTGTGATTACCGTGTACCGACAATCGCTGTCTGTGGGACCAAAGGAGATCAGTGGAGTCAAATGTTGTAGCATCTGACAGAGATGAATGGGGTCGACAACGCAAATATGACCAATAATTGGACTTACCTTTATAAATTTTGTTAAATGATGGATTGTTGAAAGGATCTTTGTAAAGAGTGAAATCCGGAGGATTTACACCACTGAAAAGGAAAAAAGATTAAAATAAACAAAAATGATACTGAATTAAATCAAATTGATGGAGTGAAAATTGCTGCCATGGCGAACACATTAGTGAAATACACAGTCATCACTTTAGTGAGTACTCTGGTTTACAAAACAAATTTTGAACATAATAACGATTTTTACTACTTCGACAAACGAGTACTAAAGTTACCGGAAGAGAGTTTCAGTTCAGTTTGAACAAGCATTAACCATGCACCTTCGTCTGTCGGTTTTGCTTGCTGTCTTTTGGCTGTCCATTTGGATGAATAATAGGAGAAGGACAGGAAAGTTGAAGGTAGAGACGAAGAGAAAATTTAGAACTTCAGTAAACTATGGCCGCAAAGAAATTGAGAAAATGCAAGAACGTCACTGTTTACGACACTCAGCCATATCATTCAGTGTCTCTAACCATCGGGTACGATCTTCTCGAGGTCTCCAGCCAGGAAGCCTAACGGGAACTATGTGACCCAGTCCCCTGGTCAGGGTTTTCATACCCTCGTGCCAGGTCTTAGCTTGGCTGCCCTTGACTTTCTTCCACCCACGACTTGCCTCGACGAACATCGCTCGTCGTGGCAACCTATTTGGAGACATGAGTAATACATGCCCCAACCAACGTAATCTATGGAGGTCGGAAGAGAGAGACCAAATAGATTGTTACAGATACCTGGGAATCGAATCCAAAGGTACATATGCATAAGAACTTCGTTCACCATGTGAACCATTATAATCAAGCAGCTTCAGTTGAATTTTAGAAGCAACTCGAATTAATTAGGTGTATTTCAGTCCAATTGAAATGAATGCCTGGCAGGGTACTTCACCACCCAAGTTCTCCTGGAAAGCGAACGTACTGACATCAAACCCATACGGTTTTATTGACTTTCTGTGTGACATAACTCTCCCTGCGTAATCATTTCATTTCAGCTTTTGAAAACCCTTTTAAAAGCCCATGCACTGTTGTGCACCGTTATTGGTTGCGTCATTGGGCTTATGCGGCTTTTACATGGGACCCAGGTGACCAGCCTCAAACCCACCACACCCTGGCATTGTCACCGTTGTTTGTTCGCGACTGCTTATTTGTTGCGGTATGCTACAACTTATTCACAGGTAACCTTCTTCGGTGAAGATACACCCCTAACCACAACCTGAGGACGCGCCTGATAGCATTCAGCTCAGCTTAACCCGAGGGTTTTTTACCCTCGATATTAGTTTGACCAGCCTTTATTTTTTTCTAGTTAATACCTCCCTCGGTAAACAGGGAGCACCTTAACCATATACGAAATGACATACACAACACAGACATATATATATATATATATATAAAGTACCCCAGACTCGTGCCACACGGCATAAACAACGATGCTTGAACACTGATAGTTCACTTTTATCTTGCTTTCCCAATAATGAAGTCTTGGAATCATAAAGTACCACTGGCTGAACTGTTGCAGTACACAATCGACCCTTGATAGGCAGCTGGAAGTAGCGGCAACGCTACAGATATCAAAAGTTGGCAAATGCCAATTGAGCCTTCTGGATAAGAGCTAACACTTTGTCAGTGATACGTCCACCAGGTGAAAAATAGCTGCCCAAATAAGAAACCTTGTCCAGTTGCTATATTCTTGCCCTAGTTGGAGTGAGGTTGGGTGCTGGACCAACCCAGTCTTGTAGCGATACTTTGTACTTTGAAGGTGTAGAGTGCATACCGAAAATAGCTACATTATCATTAAAACCATCTAAAAAAGCTTGCAACTTATCGGTGTAATAACGTCTGCATACTGTAGATCAAACAGTCTAACACCTGGAAGCAAATCGATGCAGCTATCCGCGCACAAGGACAGTGCAGTTTCCAGAATCAGATTCCATGCCATTAGGGTAGTGATGTAGCGGATCAGTCGCAGTCACCGGCGTGTTGTGATCCGAGGTTCGAGACTCGATGCTGCCACCTAACTTTGGTGGTAGGCAGCTTGAATACCACGCCTGACCTGGTCTTAGGTTACCGATTTCCATCACTGAACAGCAGATCTTCGTGACTATCGGATTCACCCTATCTGCTGTTCATCACAAAATGTGTGTAATAAAAAAATGAGAAGCTTGGATGGACAAGGAGAGAGAGAGAGAGAGCAATCCTGACGAACACCACTTTCCGTGGTGAACTCGGGAGAAGAGTTGCCATAAGCTCAGACAGGGTTATTAATAAAAAGGGATCGCAAAATGGCTGTACAGTTCGGATACAATATCGTCCGATTATTTATGCACTCCGAACTGTTTTATACGTTTACGCATATGAACAGGAACGTACCACTTAGTCAGGCCTTTTAATGAAATCATTTACGCTCGATACAATCAATCGAATTCGAGGCCGAAGTTTCTAGGTCACCTAACCCGTGAGACCGAATTGGAAAACATCATTGACCAGGTGACGAAAACACACACTTGTTACAGCGCGTTAACCTCTTCCATATCTCACCCTCGCACATAGTGCTTTTATACAGGAAATGGAGCTATACCACTGATTGACACACACACAGGACAAGATCAACTTCATCCAATCGAGTAGGACAGTGTGCACACCGAACCTTAGACCGTGAACAGATTGAAACCCTCATTCGGTCAGTGCGGAACAGGCCCGTGTTACGCAAACTGAGCACTCCAGTGATCATCCTTCGACACGGATGACCTAAGATGTCAGAATAGACCAAGTTGAATGCGATCAGTGCTCACACACACACACACACACACACACACATACAACGACGAATTATCAAGTTGTTGTGCGGGTCTCAAGTGAACAGAGTGCGAGACGATTACTCGTATATGTTATACACATTTGTAATGTAATTAGCACAGTCATCAAAATCAATATACATTCTATTGATTGACCTTATCAAAAAAGTTGGCATCGGTCCAAAATGATAAATGTGGAGAACATAACAGAATAAACGAAGATCATGCAATTACGCTATTTATGACGTGACATAGCGCAACATACACCAACACAAAGTGACTTCATGTTTTTTTTTCATTATACTTCCTTTCACTGAATACACAGTGATACAATTTTCAGGAAGAGGGAAGCGGCCAATCAGAGGGATGCCGTGGGGGAAGTCAGGCGGTGGTGTTGGGATTCGAAAACACGTTCCCCAAGGTGATGATCTGGTGACGTTACCACCAGGCCACCATCACCCAAAACAGAATACTCATTATCAGTAGCTAACTGCATTTATTAAATCCCTTCCAATCAGTGGTTGAAACATGCAGCATCCACAGGTTTCATTGATAATATTACGAATTATTTAGGAGTATAAAGAGGTTAATATGGCGTCAATTGGGAACAATTCCCTGGGCAAATAATTGATAGCAAAATTCCAACCAGAACGTTTGCTGGTCGGTTTCGGGGAGGGACATAAAAAGTACTGTTTGCGGACGAGCCACCAAAGCAGTCCAGCGGTGTTTGACGACTACCAAACAAAATAATTCTATCGCGAATGAATCGTACTGATATATTTTGGGATCAAAGAAAACGGTGGGGAGTGAAGACCATACCCTAATAGCAAACGCTGTGCGCAGTTCCACTGGTACAAATACCAGTGTGCCGGTTTAGTCCCTTCCAAGAAGTTGAATTTCTACGTAATTGGTCAACGCTTAAGACAGAGAAAGCGTAGCCAGTAAATGTTAGTAAAGTGGGTTCTTTCTGCATCACTTACTCAACTTAAACTGATTGATTTTCTGTCAAATTGGCACTCGAATGCAAGCAGCAGTGCTACATACAGTCTGTTCGTATAGCCTCAATTCACCTTAGGAGAGCGAGAGACGGAACGTCGGATTGACTCGGAATAAATCCGGGAAAATTTGCAGGCTTTAAACAGAATCCTGTTTCCAATCTCCGGTTGAGCCTTGCGAGCGGGAAACGTGACAGATCACAATGTAGAACAAATGTGACAAATCATGATCGCAATTCTATCCACCGGGAAAAATGCAGGTTTGAAGGGGATCTCAGATCAGCGAGAACGTAGCAGGAATAACAACGAATGGCATGATTGGAGTGAGAATGTGAGAGGTTGTTTCCTAGCCAAAAGATATAGTCTGGTGATGACGATTGGCAACTGACGAGAATGCATCTTGACGTGGAGTGATGGCATGCGTGCCTCCATGACCCTGCGAGCTGTACGGTATGGCTCCTCACGGTCACAGATCAAACCATGCCTTAAAGGTCAACGGGTAGAGGCCAGAGAAAGCTCAGTTTCACAAGGCCAGTTGCTTGGGTACCTCCTAGGTTACTTTGTCTATCCACTCTCACCCAAGAGAGGTTACTCGAGCACATAGACACGGTGAAGGGCAGTTTGCCGGTCAAAAAACCCCGTTAGATAGACGTAGGAGCGGGGTACCTGAGGCTTCTTCTCGACGGTGGGAGAATTCTTCGCACCTTACTGGACAGCCCAACCTGGGCGGACCCCAGTCGGTAAGGTGCTGTCTCGTCTACGTTCCGCTAGTCCAATTGGGTGCATGAGGCTAATGGCCGATCACAAAAAGAGGACCGACAATTACGCCCCAGTGAACAACATAATTAATCGAAATTCAAAGGCCTTGCGTCACAGGTCTCCAGAAGCTCCGACACAATTGCTTCGGTTGGATCTAAGCCCCATTGCTTCCTGGGTTAAACTTTTGAGTTCCCAAAGAAAAACCCCTTCGTCGGTGTGAGCTACCACGTATGTATGGCGTGCTCCAAAGTCTAGGTACACATTTGAAAGACCCTCTTTCTCAGCTGTCCGGTTCTTCCTCTCACTCCCAAATCGAACGAGATGCCTTCTATTTGCACCACCCATGGGATATCACTCAGCGTTCAACTAAATGACTGAGCATTACCAAAACAGTTCCCTATTAATCCCTGGTATCCTCCCAACTCGGAGATTCAATGCTCGAACCCGTCTAGTATCAGCTAGCATTAGTGGTCGGCAGCCCCGAAGCACCCGGATCAATGTCACCATCATCCTACTCCGACATTGTGCAATTTGCCTCTACTGTTCCATTGCTGAGGTCACCGGTTCTCATAGTAATTACTCGTGATTATGATTATCACATCGTCCACTCACTGTTCATCATACTGCGTGATAAAAAGAATCCGAGGTTGGGAAAACTGCAGTGTTTCTTAGTATTGACCAAAGCCTGTAATTCAGCTACTAGCCTACTTCAACAACTAACGCTCGGCGATGGTGTGGCGGGCCGGCCGAAGGTCAAACGAGGTGAGTAGGAAGTTTTCGATGAGTCACACTTTCCGTGGGCGTGAATTAGACTGAGCACACTGAGCGAACGAAATTAGATTCCTGATTTATCTGATAAGATGAAGACTCTGAATTCAATAAATTTACTTTGAAAATACCTACTGTTCGGTGACTTATGGAGAATCCAGAGGTCCCTGAACACAGTGAATCAGACAAGATAGCAAAGAAGATCACGATTGAATTCAGGGGTAAAACAACATACGCACATGAAGATTAAAGCTACCTGTGTTTCGTGCTTCAATTGCGTGAACGAGACTAAACATAAGACAAAGTGTATTTCACTGCATATTCTGGAACATTGTATTCCGTAGATCGAACACGTAAGACAGTCTCGGATGACACAACTTCTATACTTTACCAGCTTGGAGAAATCTGAACGACGACCAGGCAACTAATGGATTTTATCAGTACCGTGCTAACGCATCACACTGTGGAAGCCACCTAGTATGTCTGTGTAACTTTATGCTATATTTATTGAATAATAAGAGGTCAGGGCCGAATAAAAGATCGAGCCCACTGCCTTTCGCTGAAAGCCTAGACAGCATGTACGGTGCGCCTATTTCAATTTGATCATTTGTGACGAAATGAAACAAAAATTGCCGTTGGCTTTTCTAGAAATGTAAGTGAATGTTGGTGTTGGTGAGGTCTCCGAGCTGGAAGTGTTGTTCGCAGACGTTTCGTAGCCAAGCTAGGCAACACCATGAGTGCGACTTCGGGGAAAGCGCCAGTCCTCAGCGGGAACGGGCCTATATAGTTCAGTTCGAGGGTTTCGATTGGCTGTTTGCGTCCCTTTGATCCTGTTGGTCAATACCAACCGCGTGTTGTGTATTGATTGGCTGTTTCGTTGTCATGATGATCATCATTTTTATCTTAGGTCGACTGGCTACAATCATTCCAAACCATTGCAATGCAAGTTTTTGCAGAAGAGAACTGAATAAGTATATAGATATCCAATCTACGTCTTTGATCTGCTCATCAATCTCTTACTAAAGTTCAAAATATAAAGATGAGGAAGGCCGAAACGTTTAATTTTTTTGCTGCGAGTGCTTGTACGAAGAGTTCAGGTTTCGAATCTCACAAACATCACCGCTGATTATAGAGAAAAAAACATCATTGGCATTGATTACACGTCCTAGCTGCTTCTTGGAATCTTGTTTGGCTCCCCACCTCAAGCTGCAGAGCTAAAGTCGGTCCTCTCTACCAAACAGTACGCCCTCGTGACCACGGGCAAATGATCATCACCTTCTGAAAACATAAGTTAAAAAGTAAGGCGTAGAGCATACAAAGGAATACATTTCAAACTTCGCTTCGATTCCACAAATCCCGGGCAAATTTAGTACACAGCCCAGGATAGACGGTTTTAAATGGAAATTAACCACGATAATGATCAAAACTAGGACATTCCAAAATCCACCTCTCTTACATGTTTGATCTGACAAACACTGTACATTCCCAGTCAAAACTGCAAGACGAATATCATTGCTCGAGCTCACGCATAACTGACTTCTATTCTAGGCCACATCTCTTGGCGTCTCTAGCCAACGACAATCCCCATCTCTTGGGCCCGAACATGGAAGGCGGACTACACGAACCGACGTCAAACCGTACAGCCAGGTTCTTCATATCTCTACATCAGGTCATGTTCTGGACGCCGCGACGTTTCTCTCAGCCTTGTCCAGCATGTGCAAACTGAGCACGGAAAGTTAGACGATAGGCAGACACGTTAAATGTGACCAAGCAACAGGAGGCGATGCAGACGGATTACTTCTTTCAGAAAATTACTATTAGCACCCAAAACACGACGACGAACCTCGTCATTGTTAGACCGACGTTCCCACCAGACATGAGCAATGCTTCGGAGATATCGGTGTTGGAACACAGAAAGCTGATTTTCATCTTCCGCTCGGAGATGCCAAGTCTCGCACCCGTAAAGCAGAACACTACGAACCGTGTCGATGTACATCCTTCTCTTAAGGGAAAGTTGGATATCATGGCGGCGCCACAGGTGTCGCAGGTTGGCGAAAGCTGCTCCAGCTTTCGCTATTCGTGATGTGATCTCCTCTCCAACACCAAAACCAGCTATGAATTTCAGTTGGATGGCGATGGGTTTGTTTTGAATACAAGGAAAAGAAAGTAAACCCTTATGATCGAGCATATGCTACAGCGGCTCGGTCTGTATCGCTGTTATGTGGCCGTTTTGGATAAAAGAATAAGACAAAATTTCGATCCTCGAGTATCATTGGTTACGTCACATTGAAAGATTCTAATGGGGTAATCAGAAAAGCAATACCGAGGTTACGTATACTGTTGTAGGTAATTTACTGATATTACGATATCTGCGGGATTTACTACGCCTGTCCCCCAGATAAGCTTTCTCAGCATGCGATGTTTACCAAGGAATGTAGTGTTTAGCACAGCTAAGGATAAGAAAATCCTGAGAGGGGAACCTGGTGACAGATTGCGGTTGGCTTCCCAACTGCGACCTCGGGATTAGCCTGGTCGATGGCTAAGGACAGGAAGTAATATGACTAGATATCGTAAGCGATGATGGCCGTGCATCTGCTCTATTTCTTCGCAAATGTAATTAAACTGTATTCCACCATACCGGCAGCTTGATATTGCGTTTAGCTTTCTGCCTCTTCCGTGTAACCCGCTGTCATTGTGCAACCAAATCGGCAGCTAAAGGACAACAACCACAATGGGTATACGATAGTCCACGGCTATTTATTGCATAATCTGAACTGATCTGCAATCATCGACAAACGGAGTAACCAGTGTGACTGTGTTGGAAAGTTGTTTGAATTGATCATTTGTTTTACTGCATCAACTGTGTTTTTATGATTGGTCCGTGTAAGACTTAATTTTGCCCGTCGAACAATCTGATTGGCTCAGGGTTATACATAAACGCCTGTAATTCCCTTCCCAAAGGTGATTCGTGTCCAGAGGACTAGAGAAAATATATCGAGAGCATTTCCCGAAGAACCGACTTTTGACAGTAACTGTTATCAGTTACCTGCAACACCCTCTTGTCTACAACCAACTAACCAGTAGGATAGTCTTTCGAGATCCGGCCCGGAATATCTCCGTGGATTTCTTAACATCTGGACTCCACTGGTTAACTTCTAAGTGAGTTATAACAACAAAGCGAATAATAGCAGCAGTTCTCAGAGAGTACGGATTGCGCCAAATGGCAAGGCTTGAAACCAGAGTAGGTGCGGGAACAAGATGTTTTTTTATTCAGGCGCTTGATTTATCATATTGCACTTTACCGTCGTCTGGCTCAATGGGTTTCCACTACAAGCCTAAAGATATTAGATAACCAGGTTGCCATCGATTTTCCCTATTCTACAGACTACCACACCGCATTAATACATGTTTCAATTGCGATAAAACGCTATTCCGCTTGTAAGCACAGTTTCCCCGAAAAACGAATTCGATAAAAAGAAGACCAAAACCTCTGACAGATTTGGGTCAAGTTGGCACACTGAGAGACGCACAAGGATCAGCTACAACAAGACACACAAGAAACAGAGGCAATAACGATTCAAAAATCACCATCCCCAAATGTGTGGACAGAGTTTCCCACTCTGGCATTATTTTGGCGGCAGACGCGTTTGGTGAGTGACGTTGATCGCAATTTTCAGGAGCCTATCACTCTGCATGTGTACGGTTGCAGTAAAATGATGCAGGATACATTACTCAAACCTGTTGTCACTCTCTATTCAAAATTCGTTATTCCGTTCACCGTAAAATTACCGTTCTTGATACTGACCACACTTTGATTTTCTGTTCACTTGTTCGCCGGGGTTCGTAGTCCGATTGGAAACATTTTATCACTAACTGACATAGCATTTATGATGATTATTGGTTTTATCATTAGAGTATGTTGATATTGTCAATATTATTTGTAGTCGGAACGGGGAGTACAGCGTTACGCAACACGAACCGCTGCTTACACAAGTCTGGGATGCATTTTTTGACAGCGAATGAATGGGTCTGTCGAGCGCAAATGTGATCGCCAAATAGAATAAGCACAATGGACCGCCAGTTCAACTTACCTGTTGGGTACACCTGAGAACAGATCACGAGCTAACTTCTCCAAATTGTCCAACGTGTCTGTGACAAAAATTTAACAGAAAGCAGCACTAAATAATGCGTGCAGGTGGATTCAGTAACTGTACTAGTCGCAATATTGGAAAATATAAAAAAGCAATGTAGGTTGCGTTCAATGACACTATTTCATGACGCTATTTCGCGAATCACTCCCGACTGACAGGCCTAATGTCCCCAAAGTAAGACCACTTCGATCTGTCTATGTGGAAGTTCGGATGGAACTGATTGATGCTTCAAGTCAAATCAGTATCAGCTTTATGCACCCGGATGGGCACATTTTCAGCACTTTAATTCCTATTCCTATCATAAAAAATGACATTGCAATCACCAGATGTCGACTATGATTAATTAAGTTATCCTGGGGAAACTTTAACCATGTCAAAAAGTAGGCGTGGGAGATGTAAAACCGTGAGAGGAAGAGGTTCGTGCAGTTAAAAAATTGGGAACCTTGTGCTTGTGGATAAAGTGAATACAGCTTTTGAAAGTTCATTGTGTAATGGCTGATGAGTGTTTGACAGTTTTTGGTAATAAAATTTACACACGCTTGCAAGTGTGTCTGTCCATGATAGAATCTGTAACTGCATTTAGATGTCTTGCTAGTAACTAAAAGTCTTTTTTTGACATACCGGAGAAAATCATTGGGTAGGAATACAAGTGGGGAAGTAAGCATGAATTCATAAATCTAACAATCAACTTGAGAGGAACAGAAAGTGTTGCTAATCGGAGTGAGAAATATAAAAACTTTCTAACTTCACAGAATGTATCCTGAACGTGCAGTCACCATGGTAAAATGTGTGTGATAAGGTGACGCTAAGAAATATTACCGTTGTTGAGGTTGGTATGGGTTCATAACTGGTCGAAAGGATAGGAAACTTATTTCTGAGGGCCAATTACTACTTGAGAAGAATCACGTTAAGGTGTGTGTGTGTGTGTGTGTGTGTGTGTGTGTGTTAAGGAGGATACTTCCTTCAACCGAGATGAGAAGTCGACAAATCAATCTTAGGGATTTTGACCAGTTATAACGAGCCATTCCTATATGGCCTTTTATAGCAGTAGACAACTCCTGATTCCAACCCACTTATGACGGTACGTACAGACTTGCCGCAGGACGGTGGGATACATAACTAAAGACTCGATCAGTCATTTTACGTGCAATGAAAGGGATGTTGAACACGCGAATGTAAAGAGGATGGTATAATGACTCTCTAGAGGTGAATAACATAAAATACATTTAAAGTGACCCACCGAGATTTATACAAACAAACTCATCAGACTGTAGCAATAACAGTTGTGTTGGAACTATTGAACACAACGCTTCATAAGAAGACACCACATATCTAGTCAGTCAGTGAAACTACCTGGGTTCCGGTTCTCATGGATCACCCTCCACCCCCCCACCCCCGCCCCACATACACACATCATTCTTTGATTTCAACCGAGGACGATTTTACCTCGCCCACTCAGCCCAGTTGCTTGTAGGCTACATTTTTGATCTAAACGATAGTTTTGCGGTATTTAAATATCCCAACAACAATAAAACACTCATAATTTGCTAACGAACAGATGGCGCATAATTAAAATAAGCCTTCTCAACTATTTGCGACTGGATAAACAAAACCAGGTATTCTAGACTTGATACCGTGTTTCATCGCCTATAATACCGTCTATCACGTGACAGATTTATCACCTTTGGAATGCAACGCAAGTGTCATGCGTTGAGATGAGTACGATTGTTCCCGATGTTTGCGTAACAGCGACTGGATATCGGTACCATTCTGTTCGGGAATTTCTCGTAAAGATTTAATGTTACCTGTAATGCAGAAAAAAAATAATGGATACTGAGAAAATCAACAAATAATTTATCACAAAAAAATGCTTCGGCAAAGTATAATGTGAAAACCGCGTTCAGAAATACGTAGACAGTTAGCATTGCCAAAAATTGGTACTAGGAGAATTTGTATAACAAGACAGTTGTTGTTAAGTAACGGAGCGCTTCACAGTCTTGTCAGTATCTAACAAACGACACAATGGGGAATAACCGCTCCTCAAATGGAAAAACTGTTATTCATTTGAAAATATTTCACTAAACGTTGTGATTTGATGAACTGTATTATGATTCAGTCCCGTGGTTACGACGTCCTACTGGTCGATAAGGAAAAACCAGCGACCAGCGCCCATGGACGAGAAATGAGGATCCCTATACAGCCCTGATCGAACAGTGAAGACCTGGCATTGATTTGTGTGATCAAAAAGCTGACTGGTCCTGGACTCAACAATTCAAGCAGCTTCAAACCTAGAATCTATGACAGAGGCTCGCCGGTGGTATGCTTTCCGAGAGAGGCTATCTTTCGTCAACACAGGCAGAGAACTGGTAATCAGTGCGCAGAATAAGACCTTAATAAGATAGATGCAACGATAAACCGGAGGATAAAAAGTCACCCGTATCACCCTAAGCATGAATGATCATTTTTTTGAAGGTGAACAACCCGTGAACAACACGAGTCATCTGAATAACCGTAGCAGTATAATCGAAATAGAGTACCGAGCCGCCGTGCTCAATCGTACGATGCCAACCAACCTGCATTCTCTTGGTACATAAAACAGCACTTGAATAGAGTCAACATTCCTCTCCTATTGTGAAAATATCATTCCTCCAAATTTCCGTCAGCAACAATTCAGAGCATCAAGACGGAGATCTAAGCTGAAAAGTGTCTCGTCAATGAGGTAAACAAAGTTCTAGTTGGGAATTCGATTAGAAAGAGTTGTCCCATTAATGAAGCAGAAGTCTCGGAGCAAAATCAACAAAATATTCTACTATCATAATCATATACCGCAACGACGTGGCTACCCGTTAAGTGCAGGGTGGTGGTGGCGCAGTGGTTTAGTCGCTGTCACCGGCGTGCTTTGGACCTTATGGTCCGAGGTTCGAGCCCCGCCACCGCCACCCGACTTTGGTGATAGGCAGCTCTGCTGTCGTCCGGTTCAATAACACGCCTAACCTATTGGGGCCTTATGTGGTTCGCCACTCCAAGTCCCATGGGGCTTAGGTTGCCGATTTCAACCACTGAACAGCAGGTCCTCGTGACTATGGGGTTTACCCCGTCTGCTGTTCATCACACCTAGGTGTGTAATAAAAAAATGGCAACTCTCTTGTCCTAGAACTAAATCACACTGGTTACCAGTTTGTGGTTTTCTTGGAGTAACCCATAGCGTTGTGCGGCACCCCGTGGTTTGTTAAAACTCGAGGGGTGTAAATTTAAATTGCCGCTGTAAACGACCAACTCATCCTATTCGCAACAAGCAGGCGCGATGCCATACCGTCAGACGCTATCACAGTTATTCCGTTTGTCATACAACGTTTCGAAATTCCACGGCACAGACAAGTCAGTAAATTCGTGTTACAGGCAAACATACGAAACAGATCAGTTTGAGCAATGTACAGCAGCCGCTTGGAGCCCGGAAACGTACCATAACCGAAAATCCGAAATGGAGAGCCTTCCGAGGACAATGTGCCCAGAAAGAACTGGAGACGACTGGAATCTCTTGCATTGGCCAACTCGAATTCTGAAAACAAGAAGCAAGGGAAACTGAATGAGATAAATGTGATAGGTGTGGCGCAATCTCAGACAACTGTATAGTTCATTCTGCTTTACCGAGTAACTGTGGATCACGAACCAACCATGGAACATCAGAAGAAAAAATGACATGAATAGGTCACTCAGTTTCCGTATGTTATTCCACAGTCCCTTTTAGATGTAAAAAACTGCACTTTGAGTTTCGTTTTCAAAACATTTGAGAGTTCCAAAAAATGGCTACTTTTCTTAAAAAGTATTTATTAAAATTGACCAGAAACACCATTTAGCTATAGTGTTTAGTTTGGGGAACTGTGCGGTAGTGGTCAAACGGTAAAGGTCACAAAATTACCGCCCGAAAGGACATATTCGAATCCCACCACCACCACCATCAGACTTTCTCCCTTCTATGTGCATTGCACGGAAGCCCCTTTATCGGCTCCTTCCTCTTTCGTGAAAATTTTAACATTTTATATTCAATTGAAAAAAGTAAAAGAAAAAAACGGACTGGTGTCACTGACAAACATCCATCCTCCTCCTACTTGATGATAGTTGAATGATATATAGCCACAAAGGTCCTGTATCCGGACCCCGGTACTACAACCCCATTGGATCGCTTTGGTGTTTTCTACGGCAGTCCCCATATCGACCACAATCTTTTCCCTAAAGTTTCACTCAAAATCTTATTTCTGTCAACAAGATGTTTTGCCAAATAGATAAATATAACATGTTTATATCCAAGATTCTCCACCGACTGGATGAGTGAGGCCAAAAGGAATCTCAATAGCGATTAAAGTACAGGATTCTCACGGAGAGTATTCAATAAAAAAATTTATTGGGAAAGGTCGACGACTGATAGATAACCTATGGTACACGGATTTGCAGCCCTTTTCAATAAACCTTGAGCAAATAGTTGGAGAATAACCAGAATACCATTTCGGGTCATGATAGAAGAGTTTCCCGTCTGACAGTAACAAAATCTCCGCTTTGGTGTATGGAAATAAAATTGCGGTAACTTACAGCTTAGTCAACGGAAGATCACTTTGTAGAGCGACACATAAATAATGAATTATTGCACTTGTAGTGTCAGACTGATGAGACGGGGTCAGTGATTAATTTACGTCATTGACATATTTGAAAAAATGAGCAGAATAGGAGACCGGGAGAAAGATCGTTAAAGTAAGCTGGAGACAAACCAAGGGGCATTTTAGGGAATGTTTCCGCACCGCTGCGTCATGCATATGAGAAGAACATAACGAAATCAAGTGAGAGACGCTTCTGTGGAATCGATCAGAATCGGTTATTGTTGCGTGCAAAGCTATCACGTATGAAAACAAAGTACCGGCGCGACTTGGGGTAAGGAAGACGCAAGATGACTTCTAAACTATTCGGAAGAAATGAAAACTTCACGGTCGACAAACGCACTTATGGGAGACAGTTCTACAAACCAGAAATAGAAAATGAAAAAAGTATGTTTTTATCCTCAGAGGGAAGTAGAACCACGAACCACTGCACCCCGGCTCCCGTTCCCCCAAAACAACTCACCGCTATGCACAGCAGACAGTTCACGGTCTGTGCTACTGGATTCCAGCAGCGGTGCGATAAAGAATTGAGCGAAACGATCCAAACATTTGGCAAAATGTTTCCGCTTCACATCAAAGTGAAATAGAGTATACTCCAATCCAGTCCACGCGTTTGACGTTCCACCACGTTTGCTCAGGTATGCATCAAAATCATTCTCTGTGGGATATTTCTTACTGCCCATGAAGACCACTGTGAGAGGAATGACGCAAACAGTTAGTCGAGCAGTGCAAACCACATTTGATTGTTGTCGAGAATAGATGAATGAAAAATGGAGCCTCAAGTGTTTAAAACGATCATGGAACAAAAATAATCCCATATGTTTGGGGATGAAAACTTAAAGCTCATAAAAGCCAACAAATCTCAGTTAACAAATAATGGATAGACTAAGGCTGGGCTTCTGTGAACGAGTGAACTAAAAGCAAAGCCGAAAATCGATCAAACCTGACCAAGCACCCATGAATACCAACAGCGGGAACTTGTGACGGATCGGACCAATGAATTATGACAAGATATGCAACTGGTAGCTTTGGTTACGAAAAGCTTTTTCCTCAGTTCAATCATCGGGGCCGTATATTTAGTTTAGTTTATAATACCATTAGCCTTGCACTTTCGTGCAGCGGTTTCGGTTGTTGTCTTTCGGCGAAGGAGTAGAAGGAAAAAGTAGAAAACTAGAAACAGTACCAAGGGGGAGATAGATAGTTGGGGAAAGATGAAATTTACGGAGAAATTGTTTGTATGCCTGGGTGCCATTGTATACGATACTACGCCACTTTTTCTCTAACCACTGAGTCTACGAACCCCGAGGACAGCTAGCAGAAAGCCTAACACGTATGATATGTCCAAGCCCAGAAAACAGGGTGTTCACCAGCTCACAAGAGGTCTCAGTTATACCAGCTTTATCGTTTGTATCACAAAGTTAAAAAGAAAAACAAAATGCTTATCTGACAAAATCCACTTTCCGTGGTAAACTCAGTATCGGGTATTACGTACGGACGGATCGTGTTAGTGAAATAAACGTTCCTGGTGTACCATAAAAAAAGAAACAGTATTAGTGTACATTGCAGCCAACTGAGTTGAAAGATGCTTTGAGACCAAGAAAAATACAAACCATGAATCCATGGAAGCAACGTCACTGTTCCAGAATTCGGAGGAGAATGGAAATTGGATCGATGCAATCTCGACCGGGACTAAAGCCATCCTGGTTCTCTCACGCGCATCGTTCATGTGCGGCAAACAATCGGAGTGTAATGGCAGTGATAAGCTTAGCGATGGTGTTCATTAAACTGATTCCTGCGGTTTTCCCAAATGAAGCTATCACTTGTTTCTTGTAAACTGATGAAATGATCTATTCATTGTTCATTTTCCCGTTGTAAACCCAACAGTTTTGTCAACTTCATCACTAAGGATGCCCCGTTCTCACTAAAAGCCGATGGAGTCAGACCACTCGGGCATAAAATCTTACACGATTCAAGATAACTCTCCCTCTAGGGAAATGCACTTCAGAATTTGGTAGATCTTGATTTGTGATACCATTGAAAAAATGAAGGGAATAGGAACATTATCTCCAATCAGTCACCAAACCAGAATAATGCCGTGGAATACTCAACCGCTTTTACTTCCTACAATTTCAATTTTCAGCTTTTACAACTATTAAGCGTGCAATTTTGTGCACCGGTTTTGATTGCTGTCTTTTGGTTGCCCATTTGGATAAAAGAGCAGAATGAAGATTGAAATGCTGAGAGCTAATTCAAAGTGAAGATAGAGAATTCATATAGACTAGGCTTGCAAGAATAATGAGATGCAGGGGCGCCAGTGTTTGCGACACTCAGGCATATCACTCAGTGTCTCTAACCACCGATTACTTTGATCTCAGGGTCCCAACTCAGGAAGCCTAACGGTACCTATGTGACCCTGTTTATGGTTTTCAAACCTTTTTTGCCATCCGCTGACTGCCTTAGCAAACATCGCGCGCCGTGGCAACCCGGTTGGTGATGCAACTGATTGCTTCAAAATATCCGTACTGTGGAAGGAAGAACTAAGCAAACCAACGTTATGAATTCTAATAAGGCTGGGATTTTCAACCACTGGTAAACCGTGGAGCAATCAGTGCAGCTAAAATATTATGAAATGTGACTTACTATGTTCCAGGAAATGTGAAAGACCCTGTGCTTCGACTGGATCCGACAAGCATCCAACTTGGATGCACAACGCGGCAGCAGACTGAAGGGTTGGGTTTTTTAATAAGAACAAATAAAATTTATTATACATGTATACTGATTGAAGAACTTGTGCAAAACAAATCAAGAGGTAAATAAACTTTATGACAAGGAAATCAGTCCATGATTTGCCTGAAGTGGAAATACTACAAAGGCAAAGCACATGAACCTTATGATTGTATCTCATCCGCAAAGTAGCTAGATGACATGTGAAAATCGTAGCCCGTTGGAGGCAGTTAGCCGACTCTTCCAACACCGCAATACTGCACCTTGGTTGGGGTAGCCCACTTTCCAAGTTGGTGGCCAAGGAATGAGGATTGTCGCTGGTTAGAGAAATCAAGTGACATGGCTTGGAATAGAAGTCAGTGACACGATAGCTATACGGTTCCCTTGTTGAAACCCCAAACCCCATGGAAGAACATCAGAACGTGTACGGTGGGACTAATACAAAAATTTCTTACTGTTCTCAGTAATCTATTTCTACTTGTTTTTTCTTCCTTTACTTGCACCTAAACTCGCCTATTATATTACCATCGTTGATCTATTCGTACAATGCTTAGCGTCAAAGAGGTGTGAAAAATAAAGCAAAGCTGACTGAACAGTAACAGAGTACGCGATTTTTCAACTTCCTTGAAACCGCACTTCACCGCCAAAGGTGCATCAGTCCTGCGTACGTTTCTCGAACCTTGAAATGCGTGCGGTTGTCTTCTTTATTGCGCTTCTATCATAAGTGATGCAACTG
>UZAN01048478.1:0-19014 GCA_900618425.1 Echinostoma caproni | reverse complement strand
TACATCAGATAGAAGAGAATTCCATACGCCGCACACTCTGACTGCAAACGAGTGATACCGGCACCCAAGGTGGCTGTTCTGGGTCTTCACTTTTATTGGATGTCCCTTGAGGTGTTCATTATGAGAACAGTCAGAAGTCATAGGATTTTTAAGGCAAAATTCCCATTTTACTTAGCCGCGTTCAATGTCCGCACACTCTCTCAGATTGAACAACAAGCTGCTTTAGCTAGAACCCTTGAAACTTTCAAATAAGATGTTTGCTGTCTCCGAAACACGCATACAAGACCCTACTTCAATTATCTCCCCGCGTTATCCTGATCCAACCTAAACGTCACAATTCACTCTCCGTGTGTCAGGCGATTCGACATCCGAAGCTCGCTAGTGTTGAGACTGCTCTAAGTGCCAAAGCAGAGCGAGCACTTCTCGCCTGGATTCGTCAGTAGCCGACTGTGCGCTGTACGTTGCAACGGACAGTACGGATCAACAACTACAGAAAGAAGCGTCGATGCTTATTCATCGTATCGGTATATGCACCGACCGATTGCGGTACACCTGAAATCAAGGATGAATTCTTTCAAAGATCTTTCTCAATTACTCCAGTGTTCGATCAACGGACGTCGTAGCAGTCAATGTTCAAGCGAGATTCCTGGACGAACCAGAAAGGCTCCTTGGGGGACCAAATGCACTCCAAGCCAACCGGATGGACAACGGAGATCGCCTACTTCAACTCTTCGCGGAACACGAATTGTTCCTGTCTCGCACAAGAAACGACACCGCCTTACATGGAAACCGACAACCTTTTCAGAACGCTGGACCCAAATCGACCACATTGCCATCAGTTACCGCTAGAGGGCGCGCGCATCAATGATCATACCGATTTACCAGAAAGGTGAAAACCATAGGGGAATTAGTTTAATCAACATTGCTTCTAAACTTCACGCAGGTTCTATACTCCGTTGATTGTCCGCCGAACGTGAATGGTGCACGGGTGAGAAACAGGCTGGTTTTAGACCTGGTCGAGGTTGTATCGACCACATCTTCACTCTTCATCAAATTCTGGAGCACCGACATTCTTTCCTTAAACCCACAATCTCTGTCTTCCTGGATCTGAAAGCGGTTTCCAACTCAGTCGACCGCTTTAAACTCTGGTGCTGCCTTTCTCTGAAGGGTGTTCCCGAGGATTTTATTTCCAGATTACAATCTCTGTACAATAACAGCCGAAGTCGAGTCCGAGCTCACGGCACGTTTTCGTTCGAGTTCACCACGGAAAGTGGTCTTCGTCAGGGTTGCCTTCTCTCTCCTTTATTATTTAACGTTGCTGTAGATTTGACTAGGGAAACAGCCCTATCCTCGTGCGAAGATAGTGGCATCGATCTACTCCCAGGTGGCAGATATCATTAGTGCTCGTGATATCACCTCGGTTGGTGATGAAACGTTTGCAAACGAATTGCGAAGCTCGGCGAACAGGAGAACTAGAATTCAGTTCACCTGAGCTACGAGAACCGATTTTCAATACTTTGTCAATAAACGCCTTGTGTTTCATCAATGGTTCTTCGTTCAATTCCACTGCTAATTGTGAACCAACTAAAACGTGTGTTTTCTTCACTGACATATTCGGTTCACACTAACCCGGTGAAACATCATAAATTCACGCCACGGAGAAAGAACATCACACTGTTATCAATACGGTGCAATCTGGTCAGAAAGAATTCTTTCCAAAAAAAACTCAACCGCATCGCCGGCAGAACCGATTGCCTCTGCTCAAGCGTGTAACCAAACCGAGAATGTTAAAAATAAAACAGACGAAAATTGTTCAATAATCATTTTTTTCTGAGTGCAGAGAATAATTGATTCTGTTCAAATGATAAATGCACCTGCGTTCAAGAGGTCGACTGCCGTGGAATTCTTATGTACAATAGTAGACAATAAAGGGGCTGTTGTATTAACGCAATGTTTTGGGGCAGGAACCATATGGTCGAATAGTTAGACTATAGATGGACTGAGCATTGAGTGAGAACACTTTATTCTTGTCTTCGATCGAACCGTACCCTGCGTCACCCATTGCATACTCGACCAATCGAGCAGATTCCCACATGTTAAGCACGGACAGTGGGACCCCGCGACGCGCTCGTTTCACGGCAATTTCACCAGGAACCTCGCCCGTGTCCAAGGACTTGGCCATAATTGCCTGATCCGCCCAACCGGTTTGTGTGGGTTCGATCAAGCGACAAAGTGGCCAACCGGATCCAAAAATGCATCGATCGGAACCAAAACAGCTGACTGCGTGTGAGAGGGATGAAAGCGCGCACCAATCATTCGAGTTTGTCGCCATTCCAGTAGCTCCAGTCACCTTGCAACTCACATTAGGATATCGGCTCAGAAATTCCAAATCTTGGCGCCACGAGGAGAAAGCCAGGTTGTTCACTACGCATAAAAGGGGACACGAGAAACCGAGGGAGTGTAGGGTCGAAGGATTCAACTTACTAAATTTACAAATGCTGAGCACAGATATATGGCTATTGATTGGTAGATAGATGTAAAGTAGACAAAAGAAACAAAGAGTGAACTGCCTCTTTCTCTGCCAGTCTTCGTTAAATTCAGTGAAAAGTGGACGCCACAAGTATCGTAGGATGTATGCGCTTTGCGTTGGCAAACTCAAACCTCTAAGTAGTTCTCTCAGCTCGGTTTGCAACCGTTTCGAACTAAATTCTGAAATGAAAGACCGCATTTATTCACTACATGTACTGTAAGACTGCTAGTCAGTTCAGTATTGTCCTTAAAGTTGTGCTGCGTTTTTTACCGCAGCCGTCAAAGTAGAAATTCACTCAGTGAACACTAACATCAAGAACATTCACCTTTACAGAGATCCATGTCGTGGTAGTGGCTTCGGTTAACACTCTTTTCTTTATAAACATTTATTGCACATATGCATACCTTTGTTTCTTTAAGTATTTCCCAAAGCGGTGAGCATCTCTGAACACGTTCAATGCAACGGCCGAAGGCTGTAAATCAAATGTTTGTATGAAGCAACTTGTCTTGTTCCTATTCTGGTCAACGGAATAAGGGGGATCTCTGCCCCTCAACATGGAGGAATCGAAATCTGTACAACACAAAAATACATTTCAAACATCGTGAGACAATTGCAGGTCACTTAACGGCCACTTTGATATTAACAAAAGCGAAGTTATTCTCATCATTAGCATTATGTTACTGCAGGCATTTTAAGTAGTTACATTAGTAATACAAAAAACAAACACCCACGTCGAGGCTCACCTCCGTGGGCTGCAGTGTAATAGACTGGGAGACCACAGTGATTCAAAACCAATTTCAGTCGCGGGTGTCGATAGGCCAAATGACATGCGTGCCGAAGTTGATGTGGACCAATTGCCAAATCAAATGGAAGACTCAAGTGCTCTATAGCCGAAATATTATCATCAATCTGAGTAGAGAAATAAATACGATGGAAAATATTATTAAAATAGATATTCGTGTGGTACAGTCTTAGTGATTAGCAAATACAATGAATAAACAAGACCAATAAGTAATCCCCCTCTCAAAAATCCACTTGGATTTGAGGCTATTAGTTGGAAACTGCGTAGATTAGGGTACTTGCAACTGCTACACATTGTTCAAATTGTTGTTTGGCAGATTTTAAGTTTGTATGTCGATTGTGAAAAGTTCAGTAGCCTCGGTGGGATTCGAACCCACGCACGGATGCCGCCAGTGTGCAGAGGAAACGGAACTGTATGCAGGACTGAGCACTAGCTTCTACTGAACTGAGCCCGGATGCTCAGGAACCGGTTACGAACTCAGTATTGTCTCTTGAAGAACAGAGGTGAGTAGATTTCGTTACTGCCTTCAACCCTGTTATATAATCCTGTATTCATCGATGCGGGATTGGGGTACAGTTTGCGGTTCAGTCAGTTCATATTTATCCACAATTGAAAGATGCAACATGCCGAACCCGCACACGATAATAACTGAAACGACCAATAAATGAATCGTGTTGCAAAGATCGTATTCGGCTCCATTCTTCTATCTGCCCTATTCTACTGGTTCTCGACAGTCGAAGTAGCAGCTTGCTCCAAAGAATCCCAGTTAGGGCATTCGTAGGTGTATTGCACGATTACGATTCTATGAAACGGAAACACCGCCGTCATTATACAGTAAATCACGAAAAGTACGCATCAATGTTTGAACATGTGTCATTGATATTCTGCGGCTGTTTGTAGAGAAACTGATCGATTATGTGGGATAATAGAACCAGGCACCCCCGTATGTGGCTGAATGGAGCAGGAATGCATGGAATGATAGAAATATCAACGGGAGTACACATCTCTATGCAAGGAATGTGTGAGGTAAGCATAAATCTTATGGGCAATATAAAAAATTGGCGTTTTATTTTTCGATCGGATAGAGTTTCATAATCACCTCAAGGTTCAAAATTAGAACAACTGTTGATGATATGCCCGTCCGAAAACAACCAAATAGTAACGTTTAAAGACGATGGACATACGATGAACGAGCAGTGAATTCAACTGGGAATGAAAAATAATATAACAATATAAAAATGATCAATACCCTGGTACGAAATTAAATGTGACTCCATATCGTTCCCATCGAAGAAGCCATAAATATTGTTTTGAAGTATTTCAGTAAAGATGACGTTAAATCTGTGTTTTCGGGATATTTAGCCCATTATCATGGACAGATCTCCAACCACATGGTTGAGCTTACCATGGAAAGCTCTCTTGGACAAGCTTTGACTGTTATCTCTCTACCCTCCTCAGAGAATAGGTTAGAAAATGAAATTAAGTAAATTTTTTTAAATAAATGTTCGGTTGATGATATCCTAGGATTTATGCGAAATTTCCAAGAGCAGACTGTCTTATTTGATATATTAAATCCTCTCTTTCTTTGCACCCAATCACAAATTTACGTCAGAGTGTGAAAGCAATAGCGCTCTACATTTCCTGTACCCACTGCTTACTCAGCTACCACAAGAAAATTGCCAGAGTTCAGAGTTAGAAGTACATCTGGACGGGACAACAAACGCCATTTAAAAGCCTGTATCCAGTGACATATATGCTTGATCTGATTATGTTATTGCAGGGAACGCGCTGATTTTGTTGTCCTCAAGTTTTTGCAACCTTATTCAACAAACTGAATAGCGGTACTCCTGTTGCATTTGTGCAAATGTATGTCACATCTACCATCCTGGGAACATAATGCACAGTGACGAACGAGGACTGGTTCGTCAGTCTGACGTTCGAGGTGGATGATGGGGTTACAAACCAGCTGTCGACTCACCAATGAGAGATAGTACATAAAAGTAATCACTTGAGCCGATTGGGCTTTCCTGTAACTTCCACCTGTATCTCGTTGTATCGATGATTCTTCCGTGGAACTAGAAATGAATATGAGGGGGATGCAGTTAAAGCGGTTATTGCATCGCTTGTTGGCCAATTTGCATAATTCATTCATGGTTTCTTTGATCTGGACATTTGTGATTGGAGCCGACATAGGATGTATGTCATCTGTCAACCTGGGTTATGCTCCAAAACACATTGATCCTCGGGGGAAAGTACGACAATTTTACGGCATTTATTAGACCCCAGTCACCCATCCGATGCACCAAAGGTGTTTCAGTTCAAAAAAGCCCTCGAACTTCATGGATTTTATAACACCTAGTGGTGTAAAATTTTCGTTATCTGAAAGGGCAACTGTCTTCAATATCATTTTTGTTAAAAGTGTTGTTGCGTGGTAGTATTCACGTCACCTCGGACACCACCGTTTCAAATTACGTCTACCATAACGGCTGTTTGTTATGGTTTTACTACAGTTGTTTTCTGTGTAGTTTTGTTTTGTCATGAACAGAAATGGAACAGTGAGTTGTGATTTTCTGACGGTGACTGTGACATATGTGTATGAATATGATGATCAAGTGAACAAGCCTGGTACCAACGCAACAAAATACCCCTCGACCACCATTGTGTTGCACCTTATTATCAAGTAAAACTTCATACAAGCATGCCAATACCAATCAAATAGAGTTATCGTGATGAAATCTGAACATAATACTGAGCCGATCCCTTTCCAACGTGCTGGTTGAATGATTAATCGGCATTGAAACGCATTCCTAATCATCATTCCTTGATTGATGAATATCACAATTCACTTCCCTTGGTAATCATGTCTTAGCAAAACACGGTATCGTGGACACAGTTGTAAGCATTCCTTAACTGTATCGTTCCTTCTGTTGCCATGACAATAATCACAAGCGTTAGATCNTTAGATCATTTTGCGAGCCCGCTATTTGACATGACCCATCAAAATTACCGGCGTCCACATATCCTCGTGAATGTTCATGTCTTGTTCCCCTCAATATAATTAGTTGTAACTATTACTGTTCTGTCCGTTGTTTACATGGAAACGTTCGTGGTGACAACTTTTATCGAACACAGCTCAAATCTTTTCGCATGTCTGTTAACCTCACGGATGAAATATGAGGAGATTACGTACTCGGGCTTGCTATTTTCATCGTGATTGCACAGAATCGGTTCTGGAATGGCATACTGTGCACATCGAATATGAAGATATAAGCTCAACAGGTACTATTTCCGTGGATATTTAAATCCGGCGTATGAGGTCACCTGATCTACAGCTGTCTCCCGTTGTGTAACAGATTTTGAAACACTGCAATCTCACATTGAAAGTTTTGAAATCAGTTTGACGCTTTTCGCCTGTATTGTGTTTTGACTCTTCTAAGGGAGCCAACGGGAACCAAAGTCAAATTACCTAATGGAATTTCATTGTTTGCGAATCGGTCACCCACCACCCCGGACTAACTTCTCTGACGCATAATGTTTTAAATATGCTCTGTTCTCACTTAGTTGTAACAAATGGTTGGGTTCCATCACTGTCGATTTAATTCATTCAGTAAACCGGCCTTCACCGCTCCCACTTATGTTTCAGATCAGGCCCATAGTGTGGACTGTGATACAGCTCAAATGACTAAGTCCGGGGGCTTGATCCGCGTTATTGTTCATTTTGCATGAAACCATCAGCTAGTAAAAGGGCTTGTCCACCCAAATCACATTGTTCACTGTTTAGGAGCTGATGTGAGTGTACCGATGCTGCACCCTCAATTTGACTAATTCATACATTGCAGTTTGATTCATATTATGCGTGCTTACGCATCTGTTCAGTCCATTCTATAGATGGATGATCACCTAACTGAGTTTCTTTCAATGGCTCACTAATTGCGTAACATCACCATAAAGAGTTCTTATTCCGATAAATCACCTTAAACGTATGGAACAAACGTTTTCTGTCTATAAATTCTAAATAAGTTCTGAAATCCAAGCTGACATAAACAGATACATTAAATACCTGACGTTTTACTTATTCGAATAAATGAAAGTTCTCGATCCGATCGAACACGAACTGGTAGCAAGATTTGTTTATTCCATATGAAAGGAGATTAGTGTCCATAGATGGTTACCGTTGTCTTCGTGTAATGGTTTCATTAATCCTTGCGGCTCCTCGGTGGAAAATGCTTGCCTTGACTGATGAGGCAGCCATGATAATTGAATGGTCAGAATTGTCATCACCTCATAGACTGTGCTGCAGCGCACAGTTGTCTTCATCGTCGTCGTCACCTCATTAGCATGGTAATAATCCTAACCATCGTTATCATAGTCATTGATATCCTAACCGTTCTCAGTCACCATCGGTATTCAATTTGTCTTGCACGTAAATCACGGGACTCATTGTGATTGACATCGACATGCAAATTCAGTAAAATTACTTTGACTTATGCATTGTTTTGCGTTCTCTTTCCACTTTTTCCACTCCCCCACCATACTGCCTGCCCTCGTGTTATGTTATTATGCTTTCTTCACGGTAAGGTTGTAAAATTGGTTCCGGGAACTGGATGACATCAGGTAACAGTCACTCGTTTGAGCGATGCACAAATTGAATTCTTGGGTGTGTTTGCAAGAAGCTTCAACCCGCACTCTTAGTTGATCTATCTGCCGAGATAATTGATCCACGTGTACGGCGCCGCGTCGCACGGACAGAATCGAACAGATAGCATCGGGCTCAAAAGAAAGGATTTGCTCCTTTCGCTAACTAATCCAAATGTCAATCTGTGCGATTTCTTTTCCGTCCGATGGAGCGCGAGAGATATATCTATGCGTCTTTTATCCGGCACCATTGCTTCTGTGCTCAGCATTGGAAATGGAGTGGTGGATCTGGGTGTGTGTGGCACACGGGATGGGGCATCCGTGTTAGGATATTGTGAAAGAGAATTGCTAGCCGTTCCTGTTCTCTGAAGAGCATAAGTTGTGATATAAATCAGTAATCCGTTCCATGCACGCATTTCTCTCTGGAAAAAGATATTTATATATGACAAAATTCGAGAGGCTGGAGTAACAGTTAGGGAAAGTTTGCAACCATGAAGAAGGATTTGAGTTGATAATTTATAGGAAAACCGATGAATCCTTAAACAGCTGCCTGATGTAAGATATGAGTAAAGTGATACATTCCTTCATTTGTTTCTCATGATTCCGAGAACACCTCATGACCATATACTTTTCTGTATATCAAAACCAACAGACGCTGACTGAGACCTGAGTTGTTTGATTGGTATCCGAATACTCCCAAAAATGTACAGTTCCTTCCATCTGGGATTGCGTATCTAACTCAAACATACACTGAGTTTGTACAGCACCTTCACTAAGTCATATTTGAACTGGAAAAGGGAGTCACTTTGTATTCCTTCAGACAAAGTCAAATATTTTACACAAATACTGTAAAGACAATTATGCTCAGCGCTTTCCCCTACCTAGCATACAATTTAGACGTTCATTCGTTTACTTACCGGTTAGGAAAAGCCAATTTCCTTAGGCTAAAGCCAATCTGATTCGGGGACAGGGTGCAGATCATTCTGAACTGCGTTCAAAGTGGAATAATCCAATCCGGCAGGTTATTCACCAAGACGGAACACACACGATCGAATATAAAACTCACCTGTGTGGTTGATTTACAATTTTATCCGGCGAAAATGTGTCGAACGGCAGTGAATGAACACAGCCATCCCTCTTCCTGAATTGTATATGACAGAGGCACCCTGGTGAGGAACACTGACCGATTTGTTTCGCCCTTTCACTGGTCGTGAGGATCAAGTCACGGTGGTCACAAGATGGGTTTAACCGATGGTAGAAAGCGCATTTGGTCTGGTTGAACTGGTCAAAACTGAGATTTCACTAAACGTGCGAATAATTCAAGCATCTCAATCCTCTTAAGTTGAGATCGTCCACTTTGACCGTGAAAAAATGCAAATAGCGTTTTCATCAAACTGGATCGGTTCTTATGAGAACAAATAACATCTTTATAGCAACCTAATTGGGACAAAGAGGCTCACACATCATAGTGGAAACCCACCTTTGGATAAGTCTTTCACACAATCCTTCATGGCCCAACCACAACAATGATGTTTCTGCTGAAGTTCACAAATCATTTTACGCTTTCACACCTAACACCCTAGGGGTGCCTTTCATTGCGCCAACTTTACCGCGCTAGCTTTGAACGCACTAGGAGATAACTCAATAGAATTGTCCATAATAAACCTTTTTATTCCATGAATAAGCCCGGGTTGAGTTGCTTTACCCTTGAGAATGAAAAAGTCCAATGAAAACGAGATCATTTCATTTACTGTAACAAAAATACAGCTTCTTCCCTGGTCACCGAAATGCGACCAAGTATTAGTAACTAAAACGTGTTAAACGCACCAACGTCGACTTTAAGTAAATCTGTCGTTTCGCTCTAATACACTCATATCCACGCTCCTAATTTCTTCAAGAGGGATGTTCTGCGAGCATTTGTGATGCAGTCTTTTAGGTTGTTTGTGGCTGTGGAGTGTAAACAACGGACTTCGGTCAATTCCACCCGACAGATCTGATGGGGTCAAATCTGGGCGGCTAGGGCACAGATCCTCCGATGCAAATTCATTGTTTCGTGAAATTGTTACATCAGACCATGTCCTCACAGCGCTGGAATAACGAGCACTTGCATCCCCCTGCTTGAAATAAAATCTAAGTCTTCTCTCTGGATCCATTGTGGAAAGCCACTGGAAGTAAGTTGTTCCCTTAGTTGTACCGTCAGACCTTAAGTGCGATTGCTCCGTCGTTTCACGTTTTTTTTCCCTCTCATCCATGACTTGGAACAAGTAAGTCGCGATTAGTTACACTTGGAATCCATCACCCCAACACGATTACCGGGTTGTACTTTTTGTAATGCTCTTGTTGTCATGCCCAGTCCCTCTGTGTGGTGTGGGCACTCCTGCCATACAGTCGAAGTTAATTGGGCCTGACTAAGTCTCACGGCAAAGTGTGGTTTCTCGCTGGAGTTAGCTGGGCAAGCACCAGGTCCCTTGTTGCGGCTGCACCATTCGACCGATCGATAAATGAACCTGATGGGCCGTGTGATTTTCCGTCCGGCGTAGGAAGAAGATAAGTTCTGAATCCGATGCTGCTTAATTTTTGGTCGAGAATCACCGCAGGAGAATCAGCTGTGAAACGGTGCGTCCTGTGGGAAATTCGGAATGGAAAAAGTTTATACGATGCCGCAAATCGTGGAAAATGGTCCGATCAGAGAGAGAGAGAATGGATCAGAGGGAATGTACTTGTTCGACGTCACGGGTAAGAGGGATAAGACAACGTGAAACGATGGAGCAATCGCAGTGTACTGTAGTGAGTTTCCGTTATCACATATAGTTTCCTTTGTGCTCCATCAACTCAAACGGTTCTGTGTTCACCCCACCAGGAAGGTTGAAGTCGACATCCTCAGACCAGATCACATTTTCAGCCAACGACGGTTGTCTTGAATTGATTTTCGCGACCAGTGACAGGTCGGAACAAATTGATCGATTTTGTGGGCGTTTTGCATGCCCGACTGACAATCCTTTTTTGAATGAGCGATGCTTTCTTCTTCATCCGCATGCCTCTGTTATAGCATAACCGTTTTCTGCATTGTGCGATCAACAGCCAATAAAAAAGACAAATAGTACAATTCTGCAATAAAAGCGGTAAGTTTCTACAATGTAATAACGCGGAAAGATTTGTTCAGATAAATAGAACCTTGCTTTTAGAAAACGTCTGATCGATTGAAGTTAACGGTGCCAATACCACTCAATGAACGAGTTTGCTATCTGCCTGATATAAAGGAAACAGCGAGTCCGGCTCAGCAGTGAATAGAAGAATAATGTTTCGTTTATTTTTTCTCGACACGACTACACGAGACGTTTTCAATGTGGCCTTCAATTGGCACATGAGTCTGCCAAAACATACAGTGATGCTTGAATTCGCTATCCATCCGATGAAGACGAAAACAACACTAACGGGTTTATTGAAACCAAGCATGAAAACGGGTTTGCTCTAACAAAGAGTATCGCCTGCTTAAACCATTGAGTAAGTAACACAAGTTGGCAGCGAGAAAACGATGGATTTGCATGAAATAAATCTTGACAATAGAAGCCTAGTTCCAACTGTTGTATGAACTCGTTTACAGTGTCTAGTAGACAGTAAACTCCTTCATGTGCTCTTAAATATCAACTAGGATGGTATTAGTAATAATAATAATAGAATACTAGCCATCGACAATCTAATTTCTCCATCAAATCTGGTTATGCCAGTTCAGTTATGTAAAATTCAGCGTGTGAACTTCGCACAGAACTGATTTCCGAATATGCTCATCCGCTTGATTATGTAACTCATGTTTTACCAGTGGGAAACTTTAATTGTTTCAATAAAACTCCAGAACTAAAACCACCCATTCGAACATTTACAAAAGTTAGTTGACTCACATCCCACAGCCTACTAGATTTGGAACAGGCCATTTACCATCAACGTTGAACTTGATGTTGATAAGCGAGGAGCTCAGGGTAGAATCGGTTAAAATCACATCTCAATTAGGACACAGCGTTAGATTAAATTTATCAGACCTCTATAGTAGGACGCCTAAATACCAACACTAGTACGTTTATTGTCCATAGATAATTGCAGAACCTCGCAGCATTCACGCAATAGAATCTCCTGAAAGAACAGTTTTATCCATTGGTATCCTGGACAGGATTCATTGACATCAACCAAACTCATGAAGGTCGATACAAAGAACAAGTCTATCGGTAAATCAGACACGTAATTATCATCTATTCGGAACGAAACAAAGAAATGGATGTCACAGGTGAATTTCTCCTGGCGAGAGTTCAAATGATGTCTAGCTGCCTGCACTTGGAATAACCGCATCCTGTCTAGAAACCTTTGTGTTAAATTCATGTGAGAATGTAATCGTAGATGCTAAGAAACCTTGACGCATACATTTACTTCCAATCCCAGGCCAGGAGACAGTGTCATTTCACCCATTTCAGATGGTAGATACAAAAGGGATCACGAATACTGTCGTCCAGTTATGGCATGCATAACATATCTAAGAGATATCCTCTGGGCACAAGCACTAGCATTGGCTGAAAACGCGAAAACGAGGATAACATTACGACTTTTTGAAGATTATAAATTACTAACGAATACACTTGAGGCAGCTTACCGATGGTCCATCACGAATGACATCGAATTTAACTTTTAGAAATATAAGATCATTTCACTGCTTGCGGATTTGTTGATGTTCAATCAAGAGGATATCATTGTGAAGCTCAAGATTAAATTGTGCAAGCTGTATAGATATGTTGACGACATATTATGTTTGCTCAGGATATTTAATTCCGCTCATTTGAACAACACACACTTCGGAAGAAGCGATTAATTATGAGATTGGTTTCCTCGATATCTGATTAAAGCGTCGTACACATGGTATCCACAGATCGATTTATAGAATGCTGAGTTGAGGCGACCACTATCTCCATTTCAGAAGTTTTGTGCCACTGAAACTAAAAAATCTGATTATACATTTGGTAAATAAGACGGTGAAAACATGCACTGGTGACATCAGAAATGCTGAACTATCTTTCATGGGTGATGTTTTCTTTCGAAAGGGTTATCCAGAACGCTTTGCGAATATATTATATTTCACACACGCCTGACGCCAGACTGTGTACCAAACCATGGTACAATAATCTTTATAAAAAAGAAAAGCGCTCCATGAAATGCATGTGGGCTGAATACTGACAGGTTGTCCAGGCCAAGGCATGTTAATTTTCTTGAAGAATTCACAACCGGAGCCTTCCGCTACCCAAAGCCTGACCTGTAAGGCATCAGGGCGGTGCGTGTGAAAACCGCATTCCGTTGGGAGCCGGTGTCCAGTTCATCAGAGCATACGCCCTTTGGATGGGGTTAAACGTCCAGGGTGCCCAATATACCTTGATGCCCAACCGAGCCGGTGACCACTGTCACAACCAGGTGTGACAGTGGTGCGGTTCGTACGCCTCCTCTTGGTTGGTTTGCAATCAGGGCCTTTAGACAACTCTCCCATATACTAACTGGTCCACCAACCCGGTTATAGTCGCGGATTTCGGCTTTTTGTCCTCTCAATTTGGTGGGAAAACACCCCCGCCACGTGAAGGCGGTGGGTAGGGCTTCCTCAGCAGAGGCTATTTGAGACGCTTGGTCGTATGGGATTATTTCGCGAGGTGACCAGCCGCAATCCTAGAAACCCACCCCCGATCATACTGAGGCTTTCCGCCCGACGGTACTTAGGCTTTACGAACATAATGAGGCTTTCCGCTTTACGAATAGCGTATTGTGAAATGAGTATCCAAGGGAGAGAATTGTAAATGTAGAGGAACAGCCAATACAGATTTCTCACCCATTGAGGGGAAAAAATTGCACATATGGTTCTCCGTAAACTGAGAAGTGCGGTAAAGATTTCATTCAGTGCAGCAAAAGTACGTGTCGTACTCATGTCCAGAACGATCTTGTGTTTGAAACTCAAAGGCAAGACTCCTACTTCCGCAGTCTCTCTCCTAGCCACCACGGAGGTGGTTGGAATTCGTCTACATAATTCCTTCGTGTGTGCCCCCAAGAAGATTGTGAAATCCTATGGAACGATTTCAACTCGGGATGCTCAAAGTGTTGTTTGCAGATGTTTCGTAGCCAGGCTAGACAAAACCATCAGTGTAACTTCCCCGAATTTCCGTCTGAACAGTTGGATTTTGTACGAGCATAACTGGGGTTCCCGCCTTGTTCTCTGACGAACGGTTTTCGAAAGATGCGATGGCACTCAGTAGAAAGTCTTAAGTCAACAAAATCTTGCAATGGCAGATAGACATACCATCATTAAACTGATCGCTTTGATTTCAGAAATAACTTGTACAATCATTCTGGTGGTTTGGACATCAAACTGATACTAGTTTTTGGATCGACATGTCGTTTTGCATGGTCTAAACCCAGGTGTTTTCAAAACCACCAATCAAACAAATCATTCGACCCCACCCTGTCTTTTGCGCAAAGCACAAACCACTGAAACCAACTAATGATATGCGGACGGAGAAACTCACATAACCTTTATTTTTACCATATGGCTAAATAAACCGGAAGAAGTTACCAAGCTTTTGTATTTTCTTTCCATATGACTACTCTTCATTCTTCCGGTCCCGGGGCTGGTTGCCATACTGGACCGCTCTTTTAGTAAACAGCAGTACGATAGGACGAAGTGACCTAAGGCATATTACCAATGACAGCACACAATTTTAAATACGGATTGATTATTGGCTCGGAAATCCAGACAGCTCTAAAATATGCTCTACCAGTGGGCGGTCATTCCATCCAGCAAACAAAAAAATGGTTGATAAATAGCTTTGTGACTTCGTTTGGATCGCAGTTTAGGTTTGTATTAATGGAAGGTACACAACGAGAGAAATTTTCAACTTTCCCGTGAAGAACCATCCCCAACTGGTTTTGCACTTTTCATTAAGGGACCAACCACCAGATATTGTGTATGAGTTCCTCTCTCTCTCTCTTACCAACAACGTTGCTGCTTACACGAGTCTATCGGCAACCCGTATTATGCAGCTAGCTTGACTGATCGCATTCGGTACCAGGTTCTGTGATCTCCGAGGAAGAAGAACAGACTTCACACATACACACACAAATTGACTTGTTGTTGTCGATCGCATTTGCTTCCATGCATTCTCAAAGTTGAATGCCTCTATCAAAAGAGGTGGTATTGTACTTGCTTGTCATGCACGTAAGCTCCTTTTCCCTATCCAACTCACTAACTTTTGTCCCCAACCGATTGTACGTCAAACTCCGCGTTCAGTTTGATCAAACTTGTACCCTTTCGCAACTAGTCATATCACACAAGGACCACAAGTTGTTGATGGGAGACGAATGCACACACATTTCAGCTTCAATGGACGAGAGCGGATGGTTGGGAGGCGGGTTAAATAAAAGGAATCGTACATATGTACAGACTCGCAAGCGAAACGTCTCCTTTTACTGTTGTAATACAAACATTTCATGATTGAGAAAGCTGAATAGAAGTTGGGACTGACTTATTCAAATGGTCCCTTGCTAACCTGAGAGAAATTCCTCACAGGTTTATTACAGTTCAGTTACGAACATACATGTGCGGAAATGAGTAGGACCTTTTCCAAAATGATTGCAGACACGTACTGATGAAGTTCTTAGTCACCGATCGCCTGTGCCTTGGGGTTTGCAACTCAAAGGTTTGTTGTTGTTCGAATCAAACGGGGCTCAAAAAACGAACCCGGTACTGACCAGTTTCCGGCAAAACGAAACTGATGTTTCGGACTCATTGTCAGCCATTACATAAAGTTATTTCTGTCCACAAAACTGGGCTAAATATCAACGATACTCAGAAAATTCGAACTACTACGGACTAATAGCTGCAAATCCCACAACTCGCTAAAGTACCTCCCTCAAATAATAGAAATTATTTTAGTTGTGAAGAAAATAAACTAATTCCCCATGTGTATGCTGAAACATTTCACACGAGGATACGCATGTGATGAATATGCGTTGATTCAACCCCGGACAGGTACAACGACTTCGTTGTCCTGGCTGTTGCATTGCAATGCTTCACGACAATGAGATATGCAAGAACAAGACATAGTGAATTTGCACGTTCGAAAAACGTGACATGGTTCAGTAAGGAACTAAAAAGCACTCGAATGCAGGCACTGAATTCACATACACACACATCTCCGTTGCAGTATACCCAAAATCAATAGAAGAATACAAGTGGAAGGCCTAGTCGAAAAGGGAACATAGACACAGCTTAGCAAATTTAGTGAGATTGGGAAAATTGATAGACAAGCATAGAACTCATAGTGATTAACCGGATGCATAGAACAGTGACAGCTGGTCTTGGACGGGAGGAAGTGCATTGAGGGGGGGGGGGCAGAAATGGAGAGACAAATGAAGGAAACTAGTAAATCAATGTACCATGCAATTTCACAGCAAATGCATATTTGGACACACAGTAATTCGGAGCTGATCACATGGAAGGTTGTAGATCAATTAGTAAACGGTGGATAAATATAGAAAAACTTGCAGTTTATTCTTTGTTAAGTCAGGAAGGGTTTAGAGTTTGCCTGGAATTGCAATTGCCTAAATTTTCATTGAACGGGCCACAGTACAATATGATTTTCTTCTTGAAAGGTGAAGAGTCTTTGTAACACGTGACTCCTGAAAATGGATCTAGTATTGCTACCTCCCCCCCCCCATATTGCCCCGGACAATCGTGTTAGAGTAACTGATTGATCGTGAAAACCTACCGAGTGAGCCAGTACGTTTTATAATGATCGTTATTCTTTTCATCATTCCAAAATGACAACCGTGTTCATATCCGAATGGTCTTGTTTCCATCACATGACAGTCTTCTATCATCCCCACGGCGCAATGTGTTTACCGAGGCAGGTGGCGGATGGAAAAAGTGAAGGTTGGCCAAAATAAGACTTGGCAGAAGGGCCAGAAAACCCCAACCGCGAGAATCGATCATATAGGTCGCGTTAGGCTCCCTGGATTGGGACCCGCGGGCGCATTGTGATCAATGGTTAGAGACACTGAGTGATATGGTTGAGTTTCGAAAACCGTGTCGCTCGTGCATCGTCTAAATTTCTTTGCAACCTTAATCCACTGAGATTCTCCATCTTCTCTTCAACTCTGCTTTGAACCTTCCTTTCGTTCTCCTAACTCTTCATCCAGATGGAAAGCCAAAGACAGTAACCAAAGCTGCGCACGAAAATGCATGGTTAATGATTGTACAATCTGAAACTAAACACTGATTCCAAACACAATGATGTCAGACTGGGTGAGTTTCGCCTGAAACTGTTTTAGTCAAATGCCCCCAAAGTTAAATATATTTTCATGCATTGTACAGATCCAGTCCCTGGCTTACGAACCTCACATAAAGCGAACAAATTTGTTGAACTATGTGGGAGCTGTACGGAAAAAGACTAGGGTACGATTCAGTAACCGGAAGATGAGACTGGTGTTGTGATCACTCGCGGAATCGGAACAAAATTTCGACAAATCGGCAAGTAAGGCATCGAATTCCTCGGGATGCGATTCATTCGTCTGAAACCGTATCTAGCACAGGTACGCACAACAAAAGAGTGGGTAGGAGATCAGCTACCGTTTAACCTCGGACTGTAAGTTAGTTTTATGGTCTTTTATGAACAACTTTTATCCATGATCCCTGTTTTGAATTGTACTGTCACTTTTGCAAACACGAGTTTACATTTTAGTTCAGTCAACCATGGCCGCTTACACACATTATCGAAGTGGTTCACTCTTTTCTCTCCAATTGTTTATCACGAAAACATGTGATATTTAAATTGCTTTTTGTTCAAGATTGTCGCTGACAACTCACATCCTGTTCTATCAGATTTATCGCCATTTCTCTCTTTCTCTATCATTCTCATCCTTCACCCGTGTCCAATATTCGGTGCATTCCTCTGTTACGTTGTGTCGGATACAAACAAATACATAAAAAAGTTTTAGAATTTTATAAAAACAAATTCAGTGTGTATACCTGACACACTATTTCAGGATTCGGTACAAGGGAAACGCGATTGAGAGGGAGAATTTCGGGCGAAAATACGGCCCATTGCAAACGAAGCCGAGTGTTCCACCTCGGGCACTATTCGCGTGCTTAGCAGTACTCCACGAACCGTAAATTTTGATCCAGTCTACCTCATTGCACCACTCTGGAGTTACGCATGAATCCGGTTCCCTGTACCCATTATTTCCTTCCCGTCTACTTAATATGCCTAAAAATCTTTTTCCATTACTCATTCCATCAATACAACAATACGACAATTTACTCGAATACATCTATCGAAAGCAATAACTGTACCGTCTAGAGCCGAAAAACAAATCCGAATTTCAAAAGATTAGCTTTTTGCATTTAAACAATGAAAATTAAGGTATTCAACATTATNTTCGTTTTGGTTTAGTTGCTTGCTGACTTGCAAGCGGAAAACAATTCTTATGAGGACACCCATGCATTCCGCATTCTACTCCCAACATTTGCGACAAGGTTCTCCCAGTAAAAAAAGGAAGATTCGCTGATACATTTTCAAAACGGTTTTCTGCAGTGGATTAAAGAGTATGGCAACTCACAAATCACTCATAGATGTGTTTATGTTCTGGCTCCTGAGACAGAACTTTGAAACTGTCCACAGCTTCTCTCGATAAGTTCATGTTCTCGGGCAAAACCTTAGATAGCACTTGTGCTTTTATCGGTCTATGTATCTCATGAATTATCCTATACCTGTTGCAATGCTACTTACCGGAATATCATTTAAAAATATCCGGGTATCACTTCCAGTTGCCTCTGCATCATTATAAGTCGCTGTCACGTTGAACTCAACGGTGCTGCCATGTCCATTTCCTGTTAAGGCCTCCTGGTGATGTCTGGGTGACCACGTCTCACAATCGTCCCGGCCACGTATGAACAGGAAGTTGAGAAATCTGTGCTGTACGGTAATCATCCAGACACATTTAAGAGGCGTGAACAGTTCGTGGGTCTGAT
>UZAN01048477.1:13642-24049 GCA_900618425.1 Echinostoma caproni | reverse complement strand
ATTTTGCGAAAGTGTTTAGAAATGATGCTCATATTTGCCTGACAGAAAAGACTTCATGCATCAAAAGGGAATATGAAAAACCGTCGAGACCAACATTGGATGTAGTCTTCACAGTATGCAAAAGCTCGAAAGCTACTTCGTTCGAAGAAAAAATCATGTGTTGATACCTCTTGATGGGTGGATAAACGCTTCATTAACACTCACCAAATCCGTTGGAGTACAACTCAGGGTTCTGGCTTTGGCCCCACACAACCGAATGAATGGTGCATCAATTGGAGGAATTCTCGGTTCCTATCAGGCAAATGCACTAATGCAAGTCTATCGATCCGGTTGGGGGATGCGATTGAGAATTTTCCATTCACCAGTCATTCGGTCACCGAGCAGCTCATTTAACTTTCGACTCCGTTAGTTAGCACAAACACATACGGGAGACAGAATGTTTCCGATTTTGACCACTCATCAACTGTTTTACTGTGAAATAATATAATCAGAAACATGCAACAAAAAAATCGAAAGATAAGTGATTCAAAGATTTGTGATGACCCGCAAAGAGCACTGGACATCGGGTTAGTCATTCTGGGGACTCGTTAGCAGTGCATGCCCGAATGTGCGCCTTTTGAATAAACTATACCAAATTCCTCACTCTTATTTGCTTAAATGATTCGCATAAGGTGATGACCGTCGACCGTGTAGCTTAAAGGTAGGTCTGAGGTCCAGACCCGAAGGTTCGCGGTTTGAGTCCTGACATGGGGACAAAACATACGTACGATACAGATGGGTGAACAAAAGAGGATAGGACCCACTGAGGAATTCGGAATTGTTAGAGTTTGCGTAACTCAAGTGAGAGGCATCGTTGTGTCCTCATCTATTCGTAAATGTGTGTGGATCACCGGAGATTGATGTCGATGGTGAGGATGATAGAGTCGGTTGGAAATGAGGAAAGGTAAAGACTGAATATACGCACTTAGATGTCTCAAGACTGAGAGCCAATTGGTGGAAGAACTGCTGCATGTGGGATCGATTTTCAGAGACAGAATTGAATTCCGAAGGAGATGAAACTGTCTGAGACAAAATGGCGTCGTCAGCGTACTTTTGGATGCGTACAGAGGGTGAATCAAAAGATCACTAACAAAAGCAGTTAAGAGCTATACAGATAGGACACCATCTTGAATATTTGAATTCATATTGTTAGGAAAAGTAACCAGAGGGGGAACAAGTGAACAAACAGAACAAATAGTGATTAACACTTCTAATCTACAATTGGAAAATGACTGACTAGTGTTACCACGCCATTTGAATAAACTGCACTCAAGACAGATCAAGGTTTTCCTATGTTAGTTGTGACATACTGACAGTGATCTAGTTCCGCAGTGAGCGATATGCGATTTGCTAAATTAAGAACACGATGAGATAAATAGTTCAATAGAGGCAGATGGTGGTACGCAAAAGTGGAAGTCGCAATTGAGCGCAAGCCCCAGGTAAAGGAGATCAGTAGTAAGAACACCCAATAAAGACAGTCTACCTACGCTGGCCTCATCTATGGTTCTATATTCCTTCAACTACGTTCGTAACGCAACTTACATTGGCCGAACGCCGAGGCAGCTGTCTCAGCGGATTAAAGAGCACTGTCCAGACTGGCTTCAACACGGTGGAAAAGGTGTCACAGGAAGCGCTATTCTCGCTCACCTAGCAGACTCAGGTCACCAAGTCGAGCTTGAATCAGCCTTCAAAGTCATCTATCGAGTACCATCCATCCAAGTCGCTGCCTCTCCACACCATAGCCGCCGCGGGTGTGATCGGTATTCGTTTATTCCAACCCAATCTATGCGCACAGAAGAGATTAGCCCGTGCTATTCAACTACCGTGGCCGAAGATCGATCGCCCGGATGACGCATCACAGTTTGATTGCAGTATTGTGGCGATCTAGGGGCGTGAAATACGTGGAATCACCCCCACTCCCACCCCATTTTTCTCCCTTTCAATCAATCAACGTGACTTTTTAATGACTGAATGACTATCCCAGTTCAAAATGCCATTTTCCTATTCGATCTGTACAGGCCAGAAGATGAATCGATGAAAAGAATTCTTCGCCTCTAAATTCGTGTTCTCGATCAATATTCTTTAAGATGCTAGCTTCCATTGATAGTGAATAAAATTCACGCATCTCCGAAAGAGCATTCTGGGAATATCATTGCAAACGGTACAAAACGTGATGTTTATAAACTTAGAATGTAATTCATTTTTATTTTAGGCTAAAAAAGCAGCACATTTAATGCGAAACTATGCGAACGGTTAGAAATTTGTCGATTTCGTTTGAGCTGACGGAACATATTGTAGGCGTACAAACGAAGAGAAGCATGGTGGATACAAGCTGGAGATAGTCTGATTCCAAAGGTGAAATGGATGACTTAATTGAGGAATTCTATAAAAACTGACCAGGTTTCTATGGAATTAATTTCATAACAGAGCTCCAGTTTTAGGCAGCTAGTATGCGTTATTTCCTCATAACCGAAAGATCACACGCTGTTGTTCTCAGTGTGTTCTGTGCGACTTATGAAACGATTGAAACAATTCAAAGATCACAAATATGTCAAGATGTTCACATTTCATTTAATCTCTTCAACTGCTACCATAGAACAAACACGCACATACTTGACAGATTGAGTTGACCAATTACAGTGAACGAACATGTACAAGCAAATAAAGATTACTGAATATGGAAGTAGAAGGTCAACTGTGCGATAAGCGGATGGATTGTGTAAAACGCCTTGTCCGTATTAGGTGGAATGATAAATCGAAGTAATCAATTCTCAAGTACGTGCCGAATATTTCGCATGGTGATTACACAATATTGGTTGGAAAGACAAATTAGGGTCAACTGTGCGTGTGCGTGTTGTCCTAAGCGATTGTGCAACCGATGACCCGAGGTTCGGGTACACGTCTGATCAGCGGTTAAATCGGTTGGATTGTCGATTTCGCCAAGCCCTTTTGGTGGTATGTGTTCGGCCATCTATTTTGATGCCTGGGGACATTTTCAGTTTATTTTTTTTCAACAGAACTAATTCGTCATTATATCATCCTCTCTTATTTGCGTTTGTGCTGAATATATGGTTGTATAATCAGATTTCTGGTAAAGGGAAATAGCCAATCAAAGGGCTATTATGAGACTGAGGAGATGAGGTCAGTTGGGCCGAAATGGTAGTGTGATTCGAACATGCAATTGACGAGGTGATACCTTGAAGAGCTTTCACGGAACTATTTATAAAAGGCTCCCAAAGGACATTGATGAATAAGCGAAGCAATGTAAACTGATTTTATTTTACGCAGAACTGCGGAATTTCAGCAACTTAACAAACCATATCACACAGAAAATCCAAAAATATCCTCATGAATGCATGCACAAAGAACTGTGCCCAGAGATTAAATTAAGAGGTCATAATATTAAAAAGCTGGTTTTGCAACAGTGAAACCAGATGATTTGAAATCGCTTCAACATATTTTATATATATATATATATATAGAGAGAGAGAGAGAGAGAGAGAGAGTGAATGTGTGTGAGAGGGAGAAAAATGAGCTACCTTCTGGTATGAAAGTAAGTTATCATCAGAAAGCTTTTATTGTTACCTAATAAATCCGTTTGTTTTTCAGCGGATGTAAAATGTACGGTCCGTGTTTCCCTGTGTGACATTTACCATCCCTGGTTGAATTTTGAACTAAGTCGGTCGTTATGACCCCCCGGAAGTTGTTTGCGGATAGTCAGATAATGCGCGGAACACAAAGAAAACACTTGGACATCCGGACTGTGAAGCTAAATCCGAATTGATCGCCAATGGTATCTAGCACCCTGTGATAGTTCAGTGTTGACACAATGAATACGGTGAGCTAGCAGATCATGTCGGTCTAAATGTTTGTCCCAGGCTGTTTGAGAGCTGTTCAATTGAGTAGCAAGTGACACTCGTATGCGGACGTGAAAACCTTCAGCTGGATTTCGCCTCATGGTGCAGACCAGTCTATTATGTACGCGAAGTGATTGATAGAACACTGATCGAAAGGCGTTTATCTTAACGGATCAAAGTTTCTGTTCCCGTTGAGCGTTTGGATTCTTCTTAACTGCCTTGGACCAACGTTTGTTTCATTATTTTAAACAACTACGCTTTTTGACAATGAGCCTATGGAAATCCGACTCAAAGAAAACTGATTGGATCACGTGACAATGGTACGTGTAATTCATCAACTGTTGGTCGTGGTCAAGCGGTTAAGGTTATATGAACAGCGAACGAGGAGAGGGTGGGCTAAGTTCAAATCCAACCGCAAACAACGCGGTACATATTCCCATTTATGCATTTCCCTAGGCATCTTTTGATTGGTTGCAGCTCCGTCTATTCAATAACTAAAATGTGGTAAAAAAAATTGATCTTTATGGTCATTCAACCTGTCACTCCTAGAAGGTTTTTGATCGGAATCTAGGAAGTTGGCTTTCAAGCGGAATTATTCGTCTAAATTATGTTTTCACAACACACAGTAAGGATTATGTGTTTGCGTTGTTTACTCTTCGTGGACGTTCTCAATAGAGGAAAATCAACGCTGTCCGCGTAGCTCTCAGCTCGTCCGACGTGTCTATGCAAAGCAATGCAAGTGGCCTTTATGTGTGTGTTCGACTGAAACTACGGCTTCGGATATTTTCAGAGTGCAAACATAAAACTGCTAACATCTATTCCCTCTCGTCCCATCAAGACGAGACTACATCTTGACGAGGTGGGATGGCTTGTGCACCTCTCTGACCCAGTAAGTTACACAGGATGATTTTTTTCATGCCTAAGATATAATCATGCCTCGAAGGTCAAATGGTAGAGCTCGGACGAAGTTCAGTCTCCTGGTCCTCCGGGTCGGGGACTGGACCAAAAATGTAATCAGGACAGAAGAACAACTCCACTCGCTCTCACGCTCATCTCCGTGCATCAGTTCAACGGCAAGCCGAGTCGAACACAGTGAGAAAAACGGACAAAAGTAGTTGGTGGAAAAGAACACATGTATAATTGAACGGGTACAAGTAGAACACTACCACTTCACAAACACTGATGATGTCACCTCGGTTGATGATGAAACGCATGCAAACAAATTGCCAAACTTGGCTAACAGGCGAAATGGTGCGCTTCAGGTACCCCGATTCTAAACAAACAGTTCCATA
Organism: Echinostoma caproni; assembly: GCA_900618425.1. Classification (NCBI taxonomy): domain Eukaryota; kingdom Metazoa; phylum Platyhelminthes; class Trematoda; order Plagiorchiida; family Echinostomatidae; genus Echinostoma; species Echinostoma caproni. Next base: position 18,861 of record UZAN01048477.1, on the reverse strand, counting down.
GTGCGATCTTACTGATAGAATCGAAGGCCACGTGAATGTCTAAGAACACGATTGATGGTTTGTGGTAAGCATTACGTTCCTCGAGCAACTGTTGGGCGAGGATATGGTCGATGCATCCACGACCGGCACGAAACCCAGTCTACTGCTCGCGGGCGTGGTCCTCAAGCGTCTTTTAGAATCTATGAAGAATGACGGAGTCTATTGGGATCAGGCTTATACCTCTATAATTACCGCAACCTTTTATAAATAAGAGGACCTGATCAGTGTATCATTATTTAGAGAACGGAGCTATCAATTCTGTATCAAGTTTTATTCCACTATCTGTAATTAAAGCTGAAGGAATGCCACGGAAGCATTGCGCTTTGTGACGTCACAAGACTTGGATCTCCTTTCAGATGGTAGGTCTGTTCCGGCAGACCACAAGATGTGTGCCGGAATAGTTGTTTAAGAAGCTGACGCTCGTGGCCAACTAACGCCTGCTTTGAATTGTTCTACCTAGCGTGCAAGACCTCGCTGTTGACTGTGAATAAGTGAGCCGTCAGCTTCATATNAACGGCTTACAGGCGGTAGCACCCGCCATTTCAGATAAGCGTCGAGCCCAGCAAAACCCACGGTCTCTGCATGGATTGGTGTTGAGGTTACTTCTGTTTACGAATGGTATTTCATCATGCTCACTGTCAGTCGGAAGTGACCGACGTGCGTCAAGAATGGGCAGATACCTGGCAGAAATCCAGGCTGTCACGACACGACGTATCAGACCACAACTAACTAAGCCAGCGGAATGCGCAGTATTCTTGACCAGTGCTCACTGACGTTATCAGGTGGGGTTGGTTCTAGCTTTTCAGCTGGCGCGTTTTGAAAGACGACTGAGCATGCTGGTTGAGTTAACTTATCACAGTCTGACCGTCGTTGTGTCATGCAATTAGAACGCTCATGAAAGCACATGAACAGTTTGGCACAAACTAATACGTGATCCGATTCGAGGGAAGTGCTCCAGTACGATCGGCAGTCCTGTATGCAACCCCACTATTTGTGGCTTATAGAGATGTGGTCGATATGCGTTTGTCGCTGACTCGATAAGGGTGAAAGCCAAGTGGCGCATAGGCATTTAGGTCGTGTGAAGTTCGTACTGGCGAGGAATAGGCGATGGTTGGAACATAGAGCCAACAGCCGTTCCCTGCTTTTTCCGAACGACAGAAATCTAGTCCGAAAGGACCTCCTAGAGGTGCTTCAATCAAAGTCAGCCATTAGACGCTTGCATTTGGTCCGGCTAAAATTACGATATCAGCATGATTCGCTTTACGCAAGAGGTCGTGCAGTTTTTGGTTAGATTCATCTTTGACTGTACCTAGGTTAAATGCCGTTGGAGCGCGCACCGACACAACGAACAAGTTTCATCTGTCGGAGCGATAAATATTTACTTTGCACGAACCTCTCCCTGCGCACAACCCACTGTCGACTGGGAACCAGCTTAGGAGCGCGGTTTCAACTCTCTCACTGAGAGCCAAGCCGACGCCAGCAAGACCGCAGGCAGCAGCCTCAGGGTTCCCAGAGGGACTTAGATGAAGCTTCACAGATTGGTTTGATGGGAACGTCAGTCGGATGATGGAGTTGGTGTCTTGAATGAGAGTCTCTTGGATACAACACACATCGTAGTCTTGGGTTTCAAGGGTAAGAGCTAAACATGCCTGTTGTCCTATACGCATCAGGATACGCACGTTTGAAGAAATATCGGGGACGAAGAAAGGCTTCAATTTCTGAGGGATTCTGTAGGACCTGGATGCTATTCAAGACAGGATGCGAGAAAATAACGGTGGGGTTTCCATTTGAGGCACAACTAGTAGGAAGATCATCTAAAGATCCTGATAATACTGGAAATGTTTGAAGGGGTATTAATGTGATGCGGATGAAAAATTGGGAAATAGGGATGTGGTCACGATGTAGAACATCTTTCTGTGGGTAAGAAAACCTGGGTAAGAGCGACTTATTAGGCAAGTTAAATTTAATTTTGTTTTATTTGCGTGGTGGATTGCCCAGCCCAGAGTAGGCCTTGTTCAAGAGTGCTCTCTAGCCTTTGTGCAATCAAGCGCGAGCTACGCACGCCCGTTACAAAAGATTGTGCATACAAAAAACCGAACTGAGATAACCAAATATTTATTCGTGTCAGTGTGCATAAATAGTATTTGGTGAACTCAATGCGATTTGTATGAGGTAGTCAGGTGATTTTCAACTAACGGGAACACGGGATCGCTCGCTCAACCGACACGAGTCGGTGAACTGCACGCACCCACAGAGCAACTTGGAGCATTAGAAATGGGGATGGGGAAAAATGGAACCGGAGACAGGCGTTAATAACTACACTACTTTCAGTTTATTTGTTCCGTAATTTGAACCGCATAAAACTGCAGTGAAATATAATCTCAAAACACCAGTTACTTAATCATCATGTAGTAGAGGGATTGGTGCAACAGTGTGATGCGGACAGGATCGGGTAACAATGTTGCCAAATCGGTTGCGAGGCCGTGAATTCAGGGTGGTTCCATCGTCTAATGTGTACGTGTCACAATCTGAAACTTCTGGGGATAGGGAGGAGTGGAAGTCGGAGAATGTCAAGGCTTGAACCACGACAGGCATGGTTGAGAGGTACAAAGATACACACATACTTATCACTATCAAGCTTCTCGGACCATCACTGAGAGAAATGACTAGACACGGTCGACAATTTCTAATCAGCTGTCTGAAACTCATTCCCCCAACAGACGTGTATAAATTTAGTGTTTGGGCCACTATAGTTGGGCAAGCTATTTTCATTGTCTCAAGTGAGTAATGGAGGATTTGATTTAATTCCAAAGGCGTGTTCGTCGTGTATTTAGCAAATGAAGCGTGAACTGAAAAGTTGGGAAGCACCGGATAGCTGTTTCGACCTAGTTGGGTCTCATCAGCAGCAGAGCGTGAATCCATCGACCCAACTGGGGATAGAACCCGGGACCTCATGAGCAGAACACAAGCATGCTACCCACTCGGCCACCGGGCAGCTCATCAGACCGTTCTTCATTTTCCATTTACACGATATGGCACAACCCGTCTTTGCGAGCTTGTTGCGAGCCTCAGACCCTGCTCATCTCAGCATTAGCCTACGGGTTATGACTCGGTTCAATCCTCATTTGGGTCGATGGATTCGCACTACTGACGAATCCCAAACAGGACGAAACAGTTGTCCAGTGCTCTTTGTCGGTTATCACGATCATTTCTACCGCAGTGAAATCAAATCACAAACACAGGCTTTCCGCGGGATTAAACTAAACTGAGCCTCGGCCAGACTGATAGAACTGAGGAAATCAGGGCCACATTCGGGATTGAAGACGAAGAGGGCCGAGTAGAGAGAGAAAATGAATGAATTTGTGTGGCTGCTGCAAAATCACTGTTCTCATATTGAACACCCTGCAGGGAACTATTCGCCACGGCTTCGAAAGGGAAAGCTGCAAAGCGCACAGCAGGTGTTGTACTCCAGACGGGTATTGATAGTTCGTTCGGGATCTCGCGCTTCACAGGCGGACTCAGATATTAAAAAAGGGGTAACCTTCCTGTCACGTGAGCCCGTTCGTCTTTTGTGCGATGAACATGTTTGAGAAGAATAGACGAAAACCGATCAATCTGACCTCTCTCTGGGCTGAGGAAAACCAAGGTTACTTCAACGAAATCGGTCAGATCAGCGCAATCGCCGGTAGTCATGATGTATTTCGCAATCGACTTGTTCGTGTTTTCATTGTTCAGTATCAAATTGAATGTGTACTCTATTTGAACATGTGTCCTAACGCTCGCTGATTTGTGTTAGATAATAACGATAAATTCCTCTGGAGTAAGTATCACTGCCATTGCAACAGAACGAGGGTAAACAGTCAGATTTGTAGGGGACTAGGGCTGCGAGTCTTTGATCAACTGAAATGTAATCAACGGGGTAGATTGCTTCCGGAAGCCTCAGTGTGGTCATTTCTCCCTTACACTTCGCGAAATGTTCCCATACGACCAAGCTAAAAAGCCCTACTCACTGCCTTCTCCTGGCGGAGATGTTTCCCACCAAAGTGAGAAGACGAAAAGTCGACATCCGAGGCTCTAACCGGGTTGGTAAACCACTCACTGGCAGTTCACCAAGGGGAGTTGATCAAAAACTTTGATGTTAAAGCAACCATGAGAAGGCATACTAACTACGCACATCTTCCTGGTCTTGGTGGTGGTCACCAGCTCAATTGGGTATCGAGGTGTGTTGGGCACCTTGGACGTTTGACCCCGTCCAAAGGGGACGTACGATCCGATGAACTGGACACCGGCTCCCAATGTTTTGCAGTTTTCACACACTGCTCCGTTGCCTTGCATGTCAGGCTCCGGTTTGAAATTTCATAAGAAGGTTCACCTACTTGAACACCGTGGCAAGATCACGCCCACGAACAAATCTCGAACACTTTTTTTCGTATTATAAAGATTATTGTACACACAGTCTGTATTCAGACGTGCGAAAACATTTTAAAAAAATAATTTAAAAACAAACTGATGTGAGGTTTTCATCTTTCAGCTGAATTAAATAGATAACAAGATAATATATATTTCACACAGGTCTGAAGCCAGATTGTGTGCCAAACAAATCATGGTACAATAATCTTTATAACAAAGAAAAGCGTTGCGTGATTTGCATCTGGGCGGAATACTGCCAGGTTACCCAGGCCAAGGCAGGTACATTTTCTTGAGTAATACACAGTCGGATCATTCGGCTGGTTAAAGCTTGACCCGCATGTCAGCGGGTCGGTGTGGTAAAACCGCAATCCATTTTGAGACCGGTGTCTAGTTCATCGAACCGTACGTCATTTGGACAGGGTCAAACGTTCAAGGCGCCCAATACACCTCGTTACTGAATGGAGCTGGTGACCACTGGAACAACCGGGAGGTGTGTGTGTGTGTGTGAGTGTTATTTGCACGCCTTTTCTTGGTTGGTTTGGAATCAGGAGTTTCTAGTCAACTCTCCTAGATGAACTGCAGGGGATCAACGATCTCGGTTATAGCCCCGGATTTTGGCTTTACGTGCTCACTTTGGTGGGGAAACACCTCCACCACGAGAAGGCAGTGAGTAGAGCTTCCTCCGCAGAGGCTATTTGAGAGATAACAAGATAAAATAATATTTTGATCTGAAACATGGGTAGGCGCAATGTATCCGTCTTCGTTTCACT